>JARSSU010006676.1:0-23220 GCA_029619165.1 Eurosta solidaginis
TTAAAGTGGCTTAGCAGCTCGGCTTTCAGTCCGAAGTACCCAAAATCGGGATCTTCGGAATGATCCTCGAGTATCTGCCAATACCACCTCAAGGCACCGCCGGAAACCAGACAATGAAAGTCCGTGAAAAGCTGGAAGTAGGAAATGTTATGTTGTTCGCGCATTCGTTCAACCCGGAATATGAAACTTTCGACGCTCATCCCTTTCTTAGTCCCGTCAAATTTTATGTGCCACTTCTCCAAATCGAGCTTTTTCCACCTTGGCGGTTCATTCGGGTCTCTTGTGTCTCGTGTCCCCACCGAGGCCTGATTAGACGATGGTCCACTGGCACGACCGGCAGTTGCGCAGGCTAGGCGTTCGGGAGTGGATGCCCCAGCAGGTTGACTGCCCAGGGGATGCACGGTGGTTTCCATCTCTGCCACTCTACCGCTAAGGTTCCCAACGTTGGTTTTTATGCCTCGGACTTCCCTTGCTATCTCAGACACCAGGTCTTGCTGCTGTGCCATCATCGCCATCATCCGGCTCAGTTGCTCCACGTTAGACATGGCATTAGCATTTTCAGTCACAGTACCAGGCGGATTTCCAACGCTGGAGCCCGAAATGGCTTGTTGCGGTCTCCCCTGTGCAACCTCGCCCCCCACAACACTCCCCTCCCCCGTGTCGGACATTTGACACAAGAGATCGATTTTTTGAGAGAAGTTCAAACTATTGCTGGATTCGTTGAAGGACAGTCCGCTTGCGAACGTCACCCTCTGGATACGTTCGGGGTCGATGGACGAAAAGATCCGGGACTGGCACCTGTCGAAGTAGACAGTCGGGACAAAGTCAACTGGCCGCGGAATGCCAGTGTCGATCTGGTCGAACACAGACCCTACTACAATGTTTTCAAACTCTCGCCTTTCTACCGCCTTCGATTGGCTGCGCGTAACACGCCTATTGGTGCTCAGCACCCCTAGACCACCAGAAATCCTGTCCTCCGGAACCTTACCTGCCTCCTTGTCTTTGGCAGACATTCACCAACTAATAAACCCAACGAGCTACACCCCAAACGTCCACTAGCAACTAGTAAAATCCAAAAAAAAACAACGTTCGTAGGTGCAACGCACCACTAGATGAACATAAGCAAAATGCAAATGATATAAAGGACCAGCTTATATTTTGGGCAAGATTCAGAAATGCAAAATTCCACGGAAATTAAAAAAAATTATTAGAAGTAAAAAAAAATTATAAAAGTAAAACCAATAATTTAGTAATTAGGTATTTGTACTTACATAAACGTAAATGGGTATATGCACCGGAATTCAAGACTGAGAGATAGATAATCAAGCAAGCACTAAATCTTGCCTGAGTCGTATAAAAAAAAACTTTAATCTGTGTAAATAAAAAAACTTAATGGTACCCGAATAGCGAGGATATATAAATAACGAAACTAAAAATCAGATTCATAAGACAGAATATATATAGAAATTCAAATACTTATTATTTTATAAACTGCGTGTTATAATATAATGTGTGTGTAGGTGTATGTATTTATGTAGATGAGTGTAGTGTACGGTTTTAAGTATATGCTTAAAAGCGTTTGTATGGATGTACTAACAGCCAATAGTCGGGTCGGAACTAATCCACTGTAAGACCTACCGAAAAACTATGCTTATTATTACTTACTAACCGCAACCAAAAAAAAGATATAAAAAGAAATAAAATGAACAGTATGTTTATAGTAAAAAAATCCAAGATTATAAAAAAACTAGATGATGCAACTTGGATACAACATCTCTATGACGTATTGTCCTGTCAGCTACCTATCGATACAAAATAATGACAGAGCGGTTTAAAAGGTCGAACCAAACCCAAAAAAAAACAAACTTTTGCTTAAAAACAAAATTTAAATGAGGATATATATATGTATATTGGTGTGTGGTGCTGCCTTGGCGAAGGTCATGTGAAGGCGATTAGTCCGTATCTATCCATCGTCGTGTCCATTTTCGGTCCCCGTACTGTCCTTTAGGTGTGGCACTACACGCCCGGTGACGAATCGCGAAGTGTGGCTGCCACACCTCCCTACTCTCATCGTGGCGACTTGCTGCAAACCTCACTTACCGATAATGCTGGATCACCGGTAAGGTAGCTTGAACAGTCGTCACGATCTCCTAACTAACGTCCGTCTCTCTAACTGTGTGCCATACCAAGTACCACCTACTCGGATTAAAATCCAAACAGGGAACCCCGGTACGGTCACTCAGCTTTCTCCTACTCTTTTTGTCATGATGCCACAAACTGCCAGGGTTAAATCCCAGTAGCGATGCCATCATGCCAGTCCCTGTCCAAAGTCAGAAGAAGGAAATGAAACAAAGTTTAGAGGGGTAAGAGAGATAACCAAAATATATAAAAAAAAGAAGATAGTTACTAAAGGAATAAAAAAAATAAAGAGTCGGGATAAGAAAAGAAAATCAATCTAAGTGGGCTATTAACGTTGAAAATACAAAAGGCAAAAATTGGAAGCATTAATTGAGATAAAAAAAAACTGCAAAACAAACTATAAATTTAGGAATGATTAAGAAAGATGGAAGGACAAAAAAACTAAAGAGGTTATCGGGCTATAACGTTGGGCGCCATTGTTACGTAGCTGACTGTTTGGGTGGTGAGGAGCGGCGGCAAGCAGGTATGCTTGCGGGCCCAGGCTAGCTCGTCGTCTTGGGCGGGGTATTGCACCACCGACCTCACCCGCAGCCACATGAACAAAATTTGGGGTTCATACCTGCATGATGGAAAAAAAGGAGGGAGGTAAAAAGCTGGAAAGAGATAGAAATAAACGTGAGGGGCAAAGTTAGAAGGGGAAAGCATAGGGACAGAAACAGCTGGAGGCCTGTCCTGTCAGGTGGAGTCTACCCTCCCTCTGCAGTGCAACTTGTACTGCACCGTGGGCACTGTGCTGACTCCGGTTTACCTTACAGTGCCCCCAAACCTGACATGGGTCTGTCCCCTGTCACTCAGTCATTTTCCCTAGACACTCACCTTCACCGAACCTTTCCGCGCACAAGCGCAGCACCCACACCAAATATTTTCAACCTAGCCCTGCATAATGATTACATTCAAATTTCATCCAAACATATTAACAATTTTTATTCATGAATTCAATTTCCTTAGTCTCTAAAAGAAAACGATGAGTTTAACCGATAGGGAATAATCTTATATAAAACTTAAATTAACTTTCAACTAATGAAGACGCTGCTTGGTTCTTAGCCTACCCTAATGACAATACATTATTGTACAATTCAATTAGTGAACCAGAAACTCTAACTTCAAATAAATTCAAACTAAGCTAGACTTATTCCGACCCTCCTTACTGCCTTCTCATTAACCAATTTCTTAACAAGTTAGATTCCAATTCCAAAGGGTGCAGAAAAAAAATAACAAAGCAAAAAAATTCACTGTAGAAGTTCAAACCTCTGCCTTTTGTTACTGACCCCCCCCCTAATATCTTAATACTTACAGTCAGTGGATTCAAATCCTAAAGATATAATTCCGAATTCATAAACGCGTAAACGATATAAGCTAAAAAAAAGGAAATGAAAAAGACAAAACCCTAATCCCTGACCTACCGTAAATGGACAAATAGAAGGAAGGAAAAAAGGAACTAAAAGCAATTGAGTTTGCAAGCAGATAGGTAAAATATGTATGTTTGTATAATTGTCGTAATTATGTATGGACATATATTCAAACTTTTTTTTTCTTTCTTTCCTGATCTTCTGTTTTCTCAAGATCAGTGAATAGATCTCAATACATGTTCATACATATGTACGCTGCTATAAACATGTCACCGACAGTTTGCGTGTGAGAGCATTGAGGGGCATTCGCTGGTTGACTGTGAAGCAGAACGGTAGTCAATTCGTGGTACAATCAATTTCCTTAACATTTGAATTATAATTTAACCTAAACCTTTTGTTAATTAAATAAACAAATACATGTATTACTTTTATAAACGTGGTGAGACTATTCATTTTAATCCATTTGGACATTCCTGACATCTCAGAAGTGATATGAACATATTTTACATCCATTCCTACATACGAATTGAATTTTCAATCAACGACACAAGCGAGGGGAAAAATACCACCAGTAAGCGAATCAACGAATAAGTTTAAAAAGTAAAAGAGCAAACGAAATTGCTTCAAACGTCTCTTAACATATTTAAGAGATCATTTGCAACAGTTACAATCGAAAAATTATAACGGCGAGTGACTTTGTATACGTACACAACAAAAGGTAAACGCAAAAGAATCAACAATCGAAGTAACGAATGTATGAACACAAGCAGAAGGTTAGTTTGTGTGTTTGCAACGACTTCGATACAAATAAAACGACGAGAACGCAACAACAAAAACAAGACAAAAGCAAGAGTAGATTTTTTTTGTTTTGTGTTTTTGCAACGGCTTAAGAGCAACGTAAAAGGGGCAGTGGTGTTTATAGCTGCAATATTAAAGAACGTTCTGGAATTCTATTGAGGAGAATTATTGTGTGCCATACGGGCTGAACAACGGCGAGACGTTCAAGAAAAACCAACGTGATTACAAGTGAATTTCGGCAGAACTGGAAAAAAAAGAGGCAAGACAATTTTTTTCATATTTTGGATGACAATTGCATGCAGAAAAGTTAATTGCACTATAATATGGGAAAAATGATCAAATTAAACACTTTAAAGGTTGATCAAATCAACAAATTGCTACAAAACCAAGGTGCGACGGTAATGGGCAATAAAGCAACAAAAATTATTAAATTGACAGAAATGTACGGCGTTGATGAAGTTGATGCTGAAGAGTTGGAGGTAAGCAGCGAAGTTACAGCTATGCAGAAGCAAATGGAAGAAATGCGTGGCATTATTGCGGGGCTAGCTAAGTCTGTAAACGATTTGGTGACAGTACAGACAAGGCAAACGTTAACACCGTCGAACGCCACAACGATTCCAGCAGAAGCAAGTTGCCACGACAACCATTCAACTGCCACAACAGAGGTTCACGCTGAAATACCAAGGAGTTCATCGGAACATGATTTTAATGGTACACCAATAGCAGTTCGTCCATTGTTAGTCCCAATGACGCAACGTGAATGGAAAAGAAGTGCAGTACACGACATCATCGCAATATTACCGGATTTTGATCCATTAAAAGGGAGTTTAACATCGAAACAGTTTGTTGATAAAGTTATACAGCTACGAGAAGCATACGGATGGTCTGAGCAAGAAATTTTGTTAGCCGCTCAATCAAAGTTGAAAGGGGTGGCCAAAGAATGGCTCGATGCACAAACCGTATTTCAACGATGGTCAGCTTTTGTATCAGCATTTCAAACAGATTTTCCTTTCACAATGTGTACGGCAGAAGTGCACACGGAATTATCACGAAGAAAGAGGCGAACAAATGAAACTTATAGTCAATACTATTACGCTATGTTAAATATTGGTAGGCGAGGTAAGGTTGATGAAGAATCAATCAATACATATATTATTGGGGGGTTAAATGACAGTAATTTAACACGAACCCTTATGGCAATGAAATTATCAACATGTAACGATTTATTGCGATCTCTTGATAGTTTAGCAAATGTATATTGTGCGTTCAAAGGTACAGATAGTGGTAATAGAAATGTAAACGAGGTAACACGAAATGTTACTACAGAAAAAAAATATACAAAATGTTTTAATTGCAACGAGTATGGACACATTGCAGCAAAATGTCCAAAGCCTGCAAGAAAGGAAAGATGCGCAAAATGTAACAAGGTGGGACACGATTCTAAGTCTTGCCGCTATGAAAAATCAACGGTTGCAAAGGTAGTTAGTGAAAATTTATATCCACCTTTAATGTCAAGTGTCTTGCTGAATGGTGACCAGTATTCGGCGTTTATCGATACTGGCAGCGACACATCAATCATATCCGAATCCAAAGTACCAACCAATGTGGAAAAGAAAGTATGTGCTAGAAAGTTAGAGGGATTTGGGGGTGCAAGCGTTGAAAGCAAAGAAGAGATTGAAGTAGAATTAGTTATAGAAGGCAGCGCACTTAATACGAAATTGCATGTAGTACCCGACGAGTTTATGCCATACGATCTGTTCATTGGACGAGATGTTTTGTGTCGAAAAGATTGTTCACTGGTTATACAGTCGGGAAATATGCAAATACAGAAAAATACGGCAAAGGGTTTTAATGTTAATGTATCATTAAGCAAAGATGAAATGCATGAAGTACTTCACTTTACTAGAAAAATACGATGATTGTTTTGCAGAAGATTTAGGAAAGCTTGGACGTTGTAAAACAACAACTATGGAAATCGTTGTCAGCACCGAGAAACCAATTACAGGTAGGCAGTACCAGGTACCTTTTATCCAAAGACCTGTACTTTCCACGATAATTGACGAATTGCTTAAGCACAATATAATTCGTCAGAGTTCATCACCTTACGCAGCTCCAGTTGTAATAGTGAAGAAGTCAAACGGGGAAGATAGAATGTGCGTTGACTTTAGGGCACTTAATGCGGTCACCATAAAAAAACAATTCCCAATGCCAATAGTAGAAGAGCAGTTGTCAAAGCTTGGGGGTAATACGTTTTTTACCACCCTTGATATGACTGCAGCATATTATCAAATTCCATTACATGAGGAGAGCAAGAAGTTCACAGCGTTTTTGACGCCTGAGGGATTATATGAGTATAATGTAATGCCATTTGGACTGCGAAATGCACCAATGGTCTTTCAGGAGATGATTATTCAACTTGTACGTGGTTTGAGAAACCGAGATAAAATTATAAGCTACGTTGATGAGGTTATAATTGCAACAAAGAATGTTAGTGAAGGTATTGATGTCCTAGCCGAGTTTTTGGATGCAGTACGAAATGCTGGTCTCACGCTAAAACCAAGTAAATGTACTTTTATGTCAAGAAATGTTAAATTCTTAGGCCATGTCGTAAGCCAAGATGGTATTAAGCCTGGTGAGGAGAAAACAAAATCAATTAAAGCTTTTCCTCAACCCACTAATGTAAGTGAAGTCCGTCGATTCCTTGGCTTAACAGGGTTTTTCAGGAAGTTTATACCAGATTATGCTAGTACCGCTATGCCGCTAACAACGTTACTAAAGAAAGCACAAACATTCGTGTGGACAGACGAACATGCCATAGCTTTTGAAAAATTAAAACATGCACTTTGCACTCAGCCGGTGTTAGTTTTGTTTGACGTAACAAAGAGCCACGAAGTACACACCGACGCTAGTTCCATAGGGCTATCTGGAGTGTTGTTGCAGCTAGAAGGCGAGGATTGGAAGCCGGTACACTATTACAGCAGACGATGTAATGCAGCTGAGTCTACGTATCCATCACATGAATTAGAAGTATTGGCGATCGTAGAGACGCTTGAACGATTACGAGTTTATTTAGTCGGTACTCCATTTGTTGTACGAACGGACTGCAATGCAATTGCAACAACTAAGTCCACTACAGCATTGAAGCCGCGCATTGCCAGATGGTGGCTAAAACTACAAGAATTTGATTTTACATGTACATATCGACCTGGGTCTAAAATGCAGCACGCAGACTCACTTAGTCGAGCGCCTGTTGAAATATCGAAAGGTACAAACACTGTTGCAGAAAAGGTATTGAAACTTAACCGAGGCAATACGATGGATGATTGGATTTACTCAATGCAACTCCAAGATGAAAATTTAAAACGAATAAGCGATATAATTACAGGGAAAGAAACGGCAGATGAAGCTACAATTAAGCAAATGAAAACCGATTATACGATGCATAACAGTCGATTATTTAGAAAAGCTAAGGGCGAAATGAAATTAGCAGTACCAAAGGCAGTAAGATGGCGAGTTGTTAAGTCATGTCATGATGACTCTGGACATTTTTCTTTAGAAAAAACATTACAGCGACTATGCAAACATTTTTGGTTTCCACGCATGAGGAGGTATGTCAAATCATACATAGCAGCTTGTGAAGAGTGTTGCTTAAATAAAATGACGGGAGGTAAACCGCAAAGCCAATTGCACGTAAGCGATGTGTTGCCGATCCCATTTAGGCACATTTTTATTGATCATGTGGGTCCATTCCAACGCAGCAAATCAGGGTTTTCGTACATATTAGTAGTTGTATGCGGATTCAGTAAGTACGTAATCCTAAAGGCAGTCAGAACTACGAAAACTGAACCAGTCGTAAAAGCACTAGAAGAAATCATGGCCATTTTTGGTCAACCACTTAAAATAACATCAGATCGAGGTACGGCGTTCACTTCGAGGCAATTTGAAGAATTCATTTCCAATCATGGTATTCAACACAACAAAACTGCAGTACGAACACCGAGAGCTAACGGACAGGCCGAACGCGTAAATAAAACAGTTATCAACGCTTTGAAATGTATGAGCGAAACGGCCAAAACATGGGATAAAATGCTTCCAAACATTCAATGGACGATTAATTCCCAACGTAATGAGGTAACAAAATACACGCCTAATGAACTTGTGTTTTATTTCAATCCCAGAGATGTAACATACAACCGAATGATACAAGCTATAAACGATGATGATAAGGGTAATCCAGATATCGAGGTGAAACGTGATGAAGCAGCAAACAATATAATGGCAGAGAGACATAAGTGGAAAGAGCGTTATGACAAAAGACACCAAACTCCAAAGAAATATGATGTTGGCGACTTAGTGGTCATTGATCATGTTCCAAATGCAACAGGTCTCTCCCATAAGCTGGATCCCGCATTTAAAGGACCATATATTGTTACGAAAGTACTTAACTACGACAGATATATTATCGAAGATCTACCAGACTCAACACATACACAAAGACGTTATTGCAACATATGTAGTGTGGATCACATAAAACCGTGGTGTGCATTGATTCCTGAACTTGATGGTATCGACGACGACGATGATTCGTCCATGCAGGACGAAATGTCAGGAAAGGCCGAGCTGTCACCGACAGTTTGCGTGTGAGAGCATTGAGGGGCATTCGCTGGTTGACTGTGAAGCAGAACGGTAGTCAATTCGTGGTACAATCAATTTCCTTAACATTTGAATTATAATTTAACCTAAACCTTTTGTTAATTAAATAAACAAATACATGTATTACTTTTATAAACGTGGTGAGACTATTCATTTTAATCCATTTGGACATTCCTGACAAACATAAATACCAAATTCTTTGATTGCACTCACCGGTCTCTCGTTCTCCAACGGCGCCGCGGCAGTTGAGTAGATACCTGTGCTGAAAGGGAGAAGAAAAGACTCAAACATACATTTGTCACTCAATTACTCAGCAAGATCACTCGTTGGTGATCTTGGAGAATCGTTTAGTTGGTAGTATGAAATCTGTAGTTGCGGTGGCGGTGTAAAAAAAAGGAAATGTGCGTAAAAAAACAATTTTAATAAAATAGACAGCTGTTGCCCGCTTGCACAGCTAGAAACCAGGTTTTGGTGCCGATGAAAGGCAGGGTAATTTACCAAATCTTAAGTTGGCAAAAATTTTAGGTGGCCAAAAGCTTAAGACAATTGGGGTGTTGTTATCCTAAATCAAAGAAGCCACATGGGCTTGTGGAGCTAGGGAAGGATTTCCATGAAGTTCTAAGTAAAGCAGGGAGGAGCTAAAATTGAAGGCAAAAGCAAAGAAAAGCAAAAGTTATAGGAAATATCTGGAGGATTGGAATTCTAATAACGAATGTCAAAAAAAGGAATCAAGTTGAAAAAAAAGAAAAATTAAACCCAAAGGAAACGAAATGAGCGTAATGCGTAGGTACAAAAAGGTGAAATGAATAGAATTATGAAAGATGGAAGAACAGAATTGATGTCGTAAAAAAACCAAAAAAAATAAAAGGTGAATATTTAAAAAAAAACCTGAAAACTTGTAGGCAAGCACGGAAATTTATGCCCCTAACATTTACAAGTGGGTTATAGGCAAAAAAAAATGTGAAATTGTGTATGACTAATTTTAAACCCCCAAAAGGTAAGACCTAAAGTTGAAATATAACTAATGTACACCCCATATGCCCCTTAAACCCTCTTAACCCTTTTCTCTGGGTTTATGAACATCCGAAATTATGCACAAAATCACAACAGTGTACGTATAAATACAATATCAAAAAAAAATTCAATTTAATTGCTGTTGTTGTTGGCCCTTGATGGCTCCTGCGATTGTCTCAATAATGTTGCTGAAAATGTCGTAGTGGTTGTTGCTGCGATTTTAGACCAAGTGGATGTAGCATCAAGATAGGTTAACTAGGTTCGTTTTGATTGTGTTGCCGGTGGATTTTGTGCGTGTTGTTGTTGCTGTAACTAAAATTGGTTGTAATTGTTGCTGTCGTTGAGGTCGGTTTGTTGCCAATACGAAGTGTTATTGGAGCGGTTTGCGTCAGTATAACATTGATGTACGCTGCCAATTGAAAGAGTTGTGGTTGTTGCTGTGGTGCGCTTAACAATATAAAAAAAATGTCGTCGTGGCGGTCGTTGGTTGTTCAGGCTGGGTGCCGCCAAATGGCACGGTTTGTAGTGGTTGTTGCGTGGCCGACCAACTAGCAGGGTGACCTAGAATTGGGAGAAAAGAATAAAAAACAAACTTTACTAAGTGAAATATATGTCGGGCTTTAAAAATTCATCAACCATATTTATGCATACATTGCTTGTTTGCATGCTCATATACTCACCTTACATACATATTTTGTACGTAGGCTTATGTATATGCTTGCAATTTTGATTTGGGCTTGCTTAGGAGTTGGCTAGGTTAAGCCAGCTCCCTCGAGCGCGCCTAGAAAAACCAAACGAAACTGGAGGTGGACTTACCTGGTCTGGCTGGCGATTCGTATCCAAATTTAGGGTGAGCTGTTTTTCTTTGTTCGGCTACATATCCCGACTATACTTTGCGGCGCGCACGCACAATTTAAGAAAATCTGTTATTTACCATGTCAATGGTTTAATTCGCGCACTTTAACCGAATTTCTTCACGCACTTTTTAAATGATTACTTCTTTGCAACCACCACTGGACACTGTTAAAAATGTACTTTGGCCCGTTGCCTAACGTTTTGCCCTTTTTATCTCTACCGCCGTGGTAAGGAAAGTTACCCAAAACGGATAGTTTTAACACATACAAGCGTTTTTACTTTCGGCTTTCCCGTACTTTCCTTTATGCATTCACACAGTCATACATTCACACATTTGTGCGTTCACACAAACATAACACCTACACAGATACATTTCGTTCGTGCCCTCACCGCAATGTTGCTATACCTTTGGCAACATTGTTGCAGTTAAAAACCCACCTGATGCCGAACCGACTGGTCACTTCCGCTGCAACACTGTTGTCATAGCGTAGTGTAGATACATTCTTCGCAACATTGCAGCTGAAGCATGAACCTAGACACACTACACACAGATACGGACACACGCTACCATTCACTCAAACCAGTATCTATGGTGAAAGGCTGTCGTTACAAAATACTTGTCGGAGTGAATTGTTGTATGTGAACGCTATTGTGTATTTTTTCTTCGTCAAATAGGTTCGCACTTTTCATTCTTTCTGCCAGTCCGGGAATATAAGATACTGACTTATATAATTTATTGCATTTTTCACATAAGTTTTCGTTTTGGCTCCTGCGTAAAAGTTGTGAATAAATTTGTTAATCAATTATCTGGGGAATTCGTTCTGTTCTAACGTCTTCTTTTTTATGGTAATATTCTTTTTGTGAAATATTTTCTCACTTATCGTGAGAACTCTACTTATAAAATTCTTCGCGGTATTTCTAATAATTTTTGTTTCTTGTTTAGAATTGTATTTAATTAATCTACCCGATGAGGTAGGTTTCATATACCAATCAATCCACAATATGTTGTTTTTATTTATTACCAAACTGTCAAGATAGAGTAGCTCTCCATCTTTCTCCACCTCTACTGTAAATTTGATAGTGTTGTGGTATCCATAATGAAAAAAGGGGGATGATATTATGCACATTTTGCTCTGTTACATTTTGTCTTGTTATTCTTAAAAATTCTCTGTGTGTGATTGTTCTTGTGTATTTTTTTTACTTATACGGTTCTTTAAATTTGTTTATATTTGCGGTACTCTAATTGTTTACTATCCTTTTTTCCACCTTCTTCCTATTATATTTTTTTGTTCGAACACCTGATTAGTCGATCATGCATTTCCATGCAAGTAAGTCGATGTAGTGTTATAAATGTATGTATGTATGTGATATAATTAATATATTACTTGCATGGAAATGCATGATCGACTAATCAGGTGTTCGAACAAAAAAATAAAATAGGAAGAAGGTGGAAAAAAGGATAGTAAACAATTAGAGTACCGCAAATATAAACAAATTTAAAGAACCGTATAAGTAAAAAAAATACACAAGAACAATCACACACAGAGAATTTTTAAGAATAACAAGACAAAATGTAACAGAGCAAAATGTGCATAATATCATCCCCCTTTTTTCATTATGGATACCACAACACTATCAAATTTACAGTAGAGGTGAAGAAAGATGGAGAGCTACTCTATCTTGACACTTTGGTAATAAATAAAAACAACATATTGTGGATTGATTGGTATATGAAACCTACCTCATCGGGTAGATTAATTAAATACAATTCTAAACAAGAAACAAAAATTATTAGAAATACCGCGAAGAATTTTATAAGTAGAGTTCTCACGATAAGTGTTTATTATCTTTTCATGTTGTGTTTTTAAAAAAGACTTAAAAATGACTTCAGATTGAAGTCTAAATATCGACCAAATAAATATATGAATATCAACATAGTGTTTTATTCAAAGCAAGGCCTCGAGCTCATAAAATCCTACATTTTTTAAATAAAAAATCAAAAATTATGTCAAATCGGAGAGCACACCGAAACAAAAATACACTAAAAGTGTATCAAACCATCAAACACAAGTATGATAAACAAACCAACAGATGTATCAAACGCTACATACGACACAACAAATCACAAGATTAGCTGAGTCTAACAATTTTTTAGAAAGATGTAAAAGAAATGGCTTGAAACCGAACTTCATTATAAATGCAACAAAAACATCAGGTACACCATAAACAACAACATAAGTAAAAGCAAATCAACACGTAAGTTCACCAATATAGCTTCCCATATATTGATAAAGTGCAAACGAAACTCTTGAACATTATAATATGCATGAAACATGAACTCTTAAGACAATACAAAAGAGAGACAAATAGATGAGATCACAACTTACATTAGCGTTGGAGACATCTCATACAGTTGCATTTTCCGAGAGCGAAGAGGTGCTGGCGAACAAAGCCCCCAAAAATAGTAAGAGGTTACAAACAAAAAAGTACGACAACCTCAGACAGAAAGAAAATACCAAAATTAACATTAGGGTGGTACCGGAATGGTTCCGAAATTTAACAAACACAGAAATTGCACACGATACACGATATCAAGTGGCTCTTGTCACAAGGTCCAAAACACTCATTACCAACTGATAATAAGAAATTCCTCCTCTCCAAATCATAGCTGACGGCGAGAATATCATACAAACTTTGAAAGATAAAGAAACCCAAGAAATAGAAAGAAATAACTTGACGACCCTAATACAGGACCACATTAGCAAAAACAAAGTCTCAGCGACAGAATGGTTCGTACATGAGACCGTACGGAAAACAAAAAGGTTTCTTAAAAACAATAAGCATCTGCTCGTGCTTAACGCCTATATGGGAAATGTCACAGTGGTCATGGATAAATCAGAATACGACCAAAAGATGCAAATGTTAGTTAACGACATTTCAACGTATAGGGTACTGAAACGCGATCCAACGAATAAATTACAAAAAAGGAACAACGAAATAGTCCAAAAGATGTTTAATATTGGTTCGATCGATTTGAAAGAAAAGAATTTTCGTACATGCAAAAACGCAAACCATCCTAGAATATATGGTTTGCCGAAAATACATAAAGATAGCATACCGCTCCGACCCATTTGTTCGTCCATTGACGATCCGTTTTACAACTTATGCAAATATGTAGTCCAAATCCACAAAAATTTAAATACATCGTCTAAATATAATGTCAAAGATTTGTCCGCATTCAAAAATAAGATTAAAGGCACATATATTTATGATGATGAATGTGTAGTGTCGTTCGATGTGGTCTCCTTGTTCCTTAGTATACCTGTGGATGTGGCCATTGAAATCATATCTTCAAGATGGAATGACATAAAAGAACGCACATCGCTGACAAAGGAACTATTTCTTAACATGGTTAAATTCTGCATCAAGGATAACCGTTACTTCAAATACAACCAACAAGATTTACGAGCAACGTACAGGAATGCCCATGGGTTCTCCAGCTTCCCCAGTAATAGCTGACATCGTTATGGAAGAGTTGCTTATAAGTTTGAAACAGATGCGAAGAACAAACCTCGATTGTTGACGAAATATGTGGATGATATTTTTGCGGTTGTAAAAACTACAGAAATAGAAAGCATGTTAAAATTGCTAAATGGATACCACAGCACTGTCAAATTTACAGTAGAGGTGGAGAAAGATTGAGATCTACCTCATCTTGACACTTTGGTAATAAATAACAAGTGAGGACGGGACTGTCTTCGGCTGTGTCGAAGACTTCATACCTTTCATGAATGGGCTGAACAATAATCTTATCCCGTTCGTAATCTCCAAATAATCGGATGTATACTAAAAGAAATATATAGTGAACAGATGTGCATACCTAAACGATTTTTAAGATAAATATAAAATAAAAAATGGCAAAAAACCCCCTTATCTGAACGATCGGTTGTATGGTATATATATTATATATAGCTCCAATCGAAATGATTTTTACAGGAAATCTATGATATATTAGAATATATCACCAAGTTTCACGTTTTTTATATTGGAAACTAAGGGAGAAATGACCAAAAATCTTTCTATCTGAACGATCGGTTGTATGGGATAGGTATATACTATATACATATAGCTCCGATCGAGAGAAATCTTCTATGATATATTAGAATAAATATCACCAAGTTTAATGTTTTTATATTGGAAATTAAGGGAGAAATTGCCAAAAATCTTTCTATATGAAGGATCGGTTGTATGGGATAAATACTATATATAGCTCCGATCAAAGTGATTTTTTCAAGATATCTTCTATGATATATTAGAATATATATCACCGATTTTCAATTTATACTTTCTAAATTGCGGCAGGATTGGCCAAAATCGTGTTATCTGAACGATCGGTTGTATGGGAGATATATGTTATAGTGGTCCGATCCTACCGGATCCGACAAATGTCTAATATAATACAAAAATACATCTTTGTGCCAAATTTCATTGAGATATCTCAAAATTTGAGGGAATAGTTTGCGTTCAAACAGACAGACGGAAAGACGGTCGGACGGACAGACGGACGGATGGACGGACAGACGGACGGATGGACGGACAGACGGACATGGCTATATCAACTCAGTTCGTCGCACTGATCAATTCGGTATACTTAATGGTGAGTCTATCTTCTATATTTCTCAACGTTACAAACATCGGACCAAAGTTAATATACCATTTCATGTTCATGAAAGGTATAAAAATAGGTAGGTACTTTGTGTGAGGATGCAAAGCTTCACGTTTTTTGTGGTCTGCATGTAATAAAATAAAAAAAAATATTTTTTAAGTTAAACGGTTTTATTGAAAACAATACTTACATGAAGTAATAATAATATTAAAAGCTAGAAAATAATTAGGTAGGTCTTAGATACTAGTCATCACACTCCTTATCAATCTAGGGCGTTGATCAGACAATTAAATAAAAGCGTTGGGCGCGTGAAATTTCTAAAAATGTGAGGCGTAGCATAACCTGATTAAGGTTCAGTTGGTTTTACTTATGACTATCAATAGAAATATGACGGGTCCAACGCTTTTATTTAATTGTCTGATCAACGCCCTAGATTGATAGGGAGGGTGATGACTAGTACCTAAGACCTACCTAATTATTTTCTAGCTTTTAGTATTATTATTACTTCATGTAAGTATTGTTTTCAATAAAACAGTTTAACTTAAAAATTTTGTTTTTATTATTTTATTTTCAAGTTTTTAGTCTTTATTTAATTGCCTATTATTTCTCATTCTATTTAGTTCATTTAGTGACTGATTATTACAAGAAATCTTTCCTGGCAATTTGTTACAACCTAAGTCCTCAATACATAATCCTTCCAAAGACTTTACTCGACTCTGCGCCACGTATGCTTGTCCCCTCCTCCAACTCCAAAATATTTTGATGTAACTTCTACTGGACTGTATGCAATATTTGTTCCAAATATGAGCCAAATTGGGCATCATAGGTCGCTTTCTATTCATGCATGTATTATGTGTTCCAAATATGGACCAAATAAAATCGGACCACAAATACAATTTTTGTGAATATCTCGATCCATGCGCCACCTAGCGGCGATTTTTTTGGTAGGTGGCTTTCTATTCTTGTATGTATTATGTGTTCCAAGCATGAGCCAAGTCGGACCACAAATACGATTTTTGTGAATATCTCGATCCTCGCGCCACCTAGCGGCGATTTTTTTTCATAAGTCGCTTTTTATTCTTGCATGTATTATGTGTTCCAAATGTGAGCCAAATCGGACCACAGATGCGAATTTTGCGAATATCTCGATCCATGCGCCACCTAGCGGCCATTTTTTTCTTATTATTGCATTGTCATCGGGTTCTGAACTATATTCCAAGTTTAAAGCTTGTAGCTTATCGGGAAGTTACTTAAATTTCAATTACAAGATTAGTTCACAACGGCCGTGCGGTCTGCCTGTCAACTCAAGCTAAATAAAACCGTTTAAAAACTATGACTACGAATCACGTTTATATGAAGTATATAATATATATACCACCCATCTCTATGATTTTTTCAGACAACAATATATGCATTTGGTGAAATTCGAAGCTTCTAGCTGTTGAAACGGGGCAGAAATTGCGCAAAGTTTCTTATCTGAACAATCGATTGTATGAGATATATACTATGTATACCACCGATCTCAATGATTTGTTCAGACATCAATATGTGCTATACACGTAAGCACTTGGTGAAATTTGAAACTTCTAGCTATTAAAATGGGGCGGAAATCGCAAAAAAAAATATATATATACTATATATATATATATTATATACCATCATATATATTATATATATCTCCGATCTCTATGATTTTTTGACACAACAATATATACTACATACTAAGCATCGCTGAAATTTGAAGCTTATAGCTGTTAAAATGGTGTAGAAATTGCGAAAAGTTTCTTATCTGAACAATCGGTTGTATGAGATATATACTATATATACAACCGATTTCTTTGATTTTTTCAGACAAAAATATATGCTATATACGTAAGCATTCCGTGAAATTTGAAGCTTCTAGCTGTTAGAATGGGGCTAAAATTGCGAAAATATATATATATACTCTATATACCACCATATATATACTATACTAGCGGACCCCGTTGCACTTCGTAGCAACCAACCAAAAAAGAAATGAAAGATTATATATTTTTTTTATGAAATGAATGCATTGTATTTCAATATTATTAATGTCAATCCAAAACATTTGGATATACAATATTTTTAGTTTGCCCATTGGAAGCGAGCACAAACAAACAATTTGGAGTTCCAACTCTTGAGCAGACCACGTATAGCTGTCCATGTGAAAAGCACGGCTCCTCCAAATTTAATCCGCATATTTGAAGCGTTTGTCCTTGTGCCTTATTGATGGACATGACAATTGATAGACGCACTGGGAATTGCAAACGCTTAAATTCAAATGGCATGTTTGTTGGAATCAGTGGAATACGTGGTATGAGCACAATTTCATTTTTCGCTGTTCCGGTCAATATTGTCGCTTCAATTAAATTCGGCATCAATATTTTTACTACTAACCTTGTGCCATTGCACAGTTTTGGTGCATTTAAATTCCGCAGTAAAATAATTGATGAGCCAACCTTTAAATTCAAATAATGCGGTGGCATACCAGGTGGTTCCAATGAATTCTAAAATTCAATTGGATAATTCACTGCATCATCTGCATTCATTGCGCTATCAACACCGCAATGCACCTGGCAATTTTTCTTGAATCTGATAATTGATTGCATTGACGTGTAAATTTTTTGGTGCCAGTGTTGCGCGTTCTCTCAACCAATTATGATTCCTGTAATTTTGAAAAATATTTGGAAACACACTTTCAATCAACGCTTCTGTTGATTGGAGAATGGTACAGAAATTGTTCTGCAATGTAATCAATCCATTTGTATTATCGACTCGAACTTTTCCATTGCCAATATCTAACAATTGCTTCGAGAACGGATCTGCAGATTGGTCGTTGTGGAATTGAACGCGCATATTTATATTCAATGTCAATTTTTGCACATGTCGCCACAGAAGAGAAGACTTTAAACATGCGTTGATCTCATCCGCCGGTGCTGATCGTGGAACCACAGGCAATATTTGTCGAAAATCCCCTGACAATAATATTAATGCACCACCAAAAATTTTTTGATTCTGACGTAGATCTTGCATTGTACGGTGTAATGCTTCCAGCGATTTTTATGCATCATTGTACATTCATCCAATAGAATAATTGCTGCTTGTCCCAAAACTATTGCCATCGCAGAATATCTTGAAATATTGCACGTGGGATGTTCACTCACCTGTTAATTTGAAAATAATTACATTTTAATTAATATCGATTAAATTCTAAAGTGATAAATCAATAAATATAAGCATACCTCCACATTCAACGGCAATTTTAATGCAGACTGCACTGTTCGTCCACCATCCAATAGAGTAGCAGCGATTCCCGACGAAGCAAGTGCCAATGCAATTTTTCGTTGCGATCGAATGGCTGCCAAAATGAGTGATATCACAAATGTTTTTCCCGTACCACCAGGGGCATCCAAAAAATATAATCCACCGACTTCATTTTGTACCGCTTGTATGATGGTATCATAGACATTTTTTTGATGGTCACTTAATTTAGGAACATTCAAATTCACAAATGTTTGCAATTCATTGGGATCATACTGTTGTTCACGTTGCAATTCCCGATCAAATAAATAATGCATTGGACGATTGAGTGGTGACAAACCTAATTGCCCTAATCCTTTATTTGCAATCGTAAGGCACATATCTTCAATCGCTATCAATGCCTCATTATACATTTCCAATGAAATCAGCAAATCAGTATTTCTTGTGTGATGACGCATTCGAATCAAATATTTTTCTGCCATAAAATCTTTGTATTTATTCCACAATTCAAGAGGATTTGATGCAAAACATGTTGACATGATTATAGCATATAAGATACGTATTTGATGTGGAGAAGAAGCAATCGATGCATCGTGAAACGTTAAATCCCAATGCGCATCATTTTCAAGTAAACCTAATTGCTCGCATGCTTCACGATACGTCATACATAAATGACCATTCACTCTTCGCAAATGTTGAAATGAACGTGGCCCAACAACATTTACTAACAACAATCGCAAATAATAACATTCTGCATTGTTTGGATGAACTGTGTACAATCGTCCCATGGTATCTGCAAAAAAAACATCCGAACGGCCATCAAGAGGTGTTCCTTGTTTACGTCGTTGCCATTTCTTTGAAGTTCAAGTGCAATAATGCGTCACATCTAAATACAGCAACGTTCTGGCAAAGTTATCGCTTTCGCACAATTGAAAGAATGCAGTTAATGTTGCTGCTGGTGATTGTGCTGCTCTCTGCTGTACATTTGCATCGGTAAAAGACACACGCTGGCCATTTTCAGGATGAACAGCCAAATGAACCACAGCAGGATATCGGTCATGAATTGGAAATGAATAATTTCTCCAAAGAGCTTCATTAGTGCTAATGCAGCGCCCCATTTGATATTGTGCGATTTTATCAATGCTATTGTCACCAGCTACTCCAAAAACAGCCATATTCTTGCCTTTATTCACATATTTGCAAATGTATTTAATCGATTTCACAGAATTACATTACTCAACATTTATTTGAGCCTGAATACTTTTGACAGTAATGGAGAATAAGGCACAATCCAACGATTATCAACTTCAACGTCTTGATTGCGTATTTTAATATATGTTTTATGGCCATTATCCTCCAGTGACCGACCTTGGTACAACGGGTATCCGTCGGCACCTGTAATAGTATCCGAAGTTAATGCTCTTGGATATCGTTTTGAACATTTTCCATCGATCATGCATGGCGAATTCATATCTATCTGACCGCAAGGGCCATGGATCATATTTTTCGTGACAACTTCAAGTTAATACTCTTGGATATCGTTTTGAACATTTTCCATCGATCATGCATGGCGAATTCATATTTATCTGGCCGCAAGGGCCATGGATCATATTTTTCGTGACAACTTCAAATAATTCTGGATCACTGATTTCATCTGGAATTTCAGCTGATATAATGATATCAATTTGATCGGGTGTTATTTTACGAACCAGCCATATCAAGATATGCGCGTTCGGCAGCCCTCTCTTTTGCCATTCAATCGAATACATCCAGCAACGCACCTCCCCAAAAGTTCACAATTTTTATAATCAAATCCATCAGTGCTCTTACTTTTTATCGAAATACACGTGCTGTTATATCGTGTCGCTCTGTTGGATTCTGACCATCAAATAAATTGTTTTTTATGTTAGACCACTGTGGATTGCATGTGAATGTTATGAATAAGTCGGGATGACCATATGTGCGAACGTATGACATTGCATCTTGCGCATATTCGTGCATGTGGCGCGGACTGCCAACATATGTCGATGGTAAAATTGTTAAACGTCCGATATCATTAACATTGCCATCATTCCCTATTGCATCTCACAAGTGTATGTATTCTTCCGATCGTAATTTGGCTTCATTTAATCGAAGATAATTATGGCGTTCTGCTTCAATTTTCGCATACATTTCACAACGTATTTGTGGAAAAGTTTGCCACATCGCATAATAAAGTTGTCTTCTTGTGGGCGAATCATGAATCTATACGAATAATAATTCACCGCACTAACTGTTTTTTGTACGTCACGAACTATGATGAATACATTATCAGAAAATTAAAGTCATGTCTTCTTGTTATAAAATAAATACAATACATATTAAATTGAATTCATTTAATTTTACCGGTTCGTGGATCTATCATTCGTATATTGATATGATAGCCGTCGTCACCTTTCCAGTGCAATAATTGATATTGTAATGCATCATAGCTGCGGTGAAGCTCTAAAACACGCCGTAATTCTTCATTTCTTCGATGTAGCACAATATCGCGAGATTGAAACTGGCCTCCAACAATCACAATTGCCACTTCATCAATTGTTGGTGCATTAAATCGTCTCGCATGCTCTCCAAAGGGCGTTTTGTCAGCCCTAATAACGATTATGTGATCATCAGATGGTATACGATCGAGAGCGGTTTTGAACAATCGAATTAATTCATTGTACTGATGTAAGAAGGTTTGAAGTTCAGAAACAATTTGTCGCCTTTCATGCGCAGCAATTGTACAACGCCGATCCAATTCCCAATTTGCATCTCCGATAAAATAGATTTGCAAAAATTGATGAACAGCATCAGGATACGGCAATAAGGATCCAGCTCGATGATAAATCTGACCTTGAATCTGTAATATTTTTTTGAAATGTAATTAGATACTGGATACGAATTCTTGAACACATCAAAAAAATTGCTGCTCATATCGCAATTTTCATATGATATTCCGCATGAAGTAATTACCTTAAATGTCGACATGAAATTGTCCTCTTACAATTTTGGTCGCACCAAAAGAAGTCATTTGAAATGCCGCATTGTATTCTTGAATGTGAGACAAAAAATGCTTAGACGTTTGCGACGTTCCAAAAATGAATGATTGAAGTGGACCGGGGGGAGACTCAAATGCTGGTAGTCTCACTTTTCCATTAGCACAACACATGCAACAATTTGGCTGCATCACAATGTGGACATCTCATCGTCATTCCACCAATATTGGCATGTTCACTATAATCATTTTCGCTAATGTAAGCGAAAGCAGCGTAATCCATCTCTTGCACAGCACGACGTGAAACTCGTGTCGTTCATCTCGATGCTGGATTTAATGGATTTGGATCTGTCGATCTCTGACGACGTGCGTTTCGTAATTGTTGTACTTGGTTTTGTTGTGCGCGTTCCTCTACATTTCGCGCTCTCCTTTGATTAACCTATAGGTAGAATTACGCGTACGTCGACCTATATTTGATCGTCTTGTTGGTGGCATTTTGATGCATATGATGAATTATGGAAAAAATCTTTTTTAACTATGTTTTCTTGCATTGAACACACTTAAGATCACTTTTTAAATTAATAATATTTGTAGAAATGTAGAGCGTTTTCTACATCTATGTATATGCCAAATCAATAGGCAAACGAAATTTGGTTTTCATATGGCTTTATTTTGTCGTAACCCTTTGACCATTACAAATTCAATGATCTTACATGCTAAGAAAAAAATCAGTTTAGGCAGCAGAATTTATGTTTAGGAATTTTCCATGGAAAAGTCCTGCTATTTAATGTTGACAAAATAAGCGATGAGTGCGAAAAGTATATAGGCAAAGTAATATTAGAGCAGGTGAGTGTGCATTATGTTGCTGCAGTAGGAGTGCAGTGGGAGTGGGAGTGCAGTGCATTGGGGAATATTCGATAATAGCAAATGATAAAAAAAAGCGCAAAACAAAAGCGAAGACGGTGACGTTACGTTGTACAAAAAAAGCATGAATGCGTGCGATGTGTGGGAGTGTGTGTTTGTATGTATGCAAATTATTAGCTTTACGAAGATATGTTGGAAAGGCAGGCGTGAACAATAGTTACCATCAGAAGAAAGTGATTGATAAACATTTGCATTTGGACTTGTTCATCTGTTTAATATTTGTATGCTGTCAATGAAATTAACTTGTAATAGGTTGGATCAATTTTTTTCGTTAGGTCGGGCCGAAATATAAACTTTTTTTTTCAAATTTTGAATTTTTTCTAAAAAAAATCATAACTCAAGAATGGCTAAACCGATTTGGGATTTCAAAATCAACTAACCATCATCTCTCCTTCCTGTATATTTCCTAAAAATTTCATGGCAATCTTTCTATCCGTTCTCGAGTTATGGAGTGACAATAAAAA
>JARSSU010006677.1:0-37809 GCA_029619165.1 Eurosta solidaginis
TTTTATCCATCGCAACAAGATGTTGATCAACTACGCACAAATCGTTGTTTCGTATTGACCGTTTTAGTAGTCAAATGAACAAAAAAAGTTGTTGTGATAGCTTTGTACGAAAGTATCTATGTTGCGGCATTTGCAAGGCAGATGACTTTTCACTGAGATCTTTTCATGGCAGAAATACACACGGAGTGCTTCACGAACAGTACCGAGGGGCGACCCCGCGTAGGAAAATGTTCTTCTAATTGAAAAACCTTATTTCTAAAATTTTTATGTTGCTTTGCCCAGGGTGTGAACCCAGGGTCTTCGGTGTGGTAGGCGGAGCACGCTACTATCACACCACGGCGGCCGCCATATACATACATAAATATGTGCATACATATAGTACACAGCATACATAAGTACAAAGTAGAGAGCGCAGTGAGCGTTAAATTCTCTTTGAAATTTGCTCATGTATTGACAGTTGATCGCCGTTGAAATGACCTGTAAGATCAGTTGTGTTAACAGAAAAATCAGTTAGATTGATTAGGAATCTGGCGGCCACCGTGGTGTGATGGTAGCGTGCTCCGCCTATCACACCGTATGCCCTGGGTTCAACTCCCGGGCAAAGCAACATCAAATTTTAGAAATAAGGTTTTTCAATTAGAAGAAAATTTTTCTAAGCGGGGTCGCCCCTCGGCAGTGTTTGGCAAGCGCTCCGGGTGTATTTCTGCCATGAAAAGCTCTCAGTGAAAACTCATCTGCCTTGCAGATGCCGTTCGGAGTCGGCATAAAACATGTAGGTCCCGTCCGGTCATTTGTAGGGAAAATCAAGAGGAGCACGACGCAAATTGGAAGAGAAGCTCGGCCTTAGATCTCTTCGGAGGTTATCGCGCCTTAAATTTATTTTTTTTTATGATTAGGAATCTGTAAATTTTACACCATTTTGTTAACTTAAGAGCGACAATTTCTCTTCTGTTGAAATGACTAAACTAATTTGTTCGCTTGACAAAGAACTCGGTCGAATTAGCCATAATTCGATAATTTCACCGAATCTCCGTTAAGTCAAGAACAACATAACCGATTTGTTGATTTTACTAGCACAATTTCTTTCAGTGTAAGTGGCATTACCCTTTGAGTATGATTTTTTATACTCAGTTGAACAGAGCTCACAGAGTATATTAAGTTTGATTGGATAACGGTTGGTTGTACATATATAAAGGAATCGAGATAGATATAGACTTTCATATATCAAAATAATCAGGATCGAAAAAAAATTTGATTGAGCCATGTCCGTCCGTCCGTCCGTCCGTTAATACGATAACTTGAGTAAATTTTGAGGTATCTTGATGAAATTTGGTATGTAGGTTCCTGAGCACTCATCACAGATCGCTATTTAAAATGAACGATATCGGACTATAACCACGCCCACTTTTTCGATATCGAAATTTCGAAAAACCGAAAAAGTGCGATAATTCATTACAAACGACCGATAAAGCGACGAAACTTGGTAGATGAGTTGAACTTATGACGCAAAATAGAAAATTAGTAAAATTTTGGACAATGGGCGTGCACCGCTTTTAAAAGAAGGTAATTTAAAACTTTTGCAAGCTGTAATTTGGCAGTCGTTGAAGATATCATGATGAAATTTGGCAGGAACGTTACTCTTATTACTATATTTACGCTTAATAAAAATTATCAAAATCGGAGAAGGACCACGCCCACTTTAAAAAAAAATTTTTTTTAAAGTAAAATTTTAACAAAAAATTTAATATCTTTACAGTATATAAGTAAATTATGTCAAGATTCAACTCCAGTAATGATATGGTGCAACAAAATACAAAAATAAAAGACAATTTAAAAATGGGCGTGGCTCCGCCCTTTTTCATTCAAAAATTAACCAATCCTTTTGAAATTTGGTAGGGCGTTAACTGTTTTCTGTGAAAATGGGCGAAATCGGTTGATGCTACGCCCAGTTTTTATACACAGTCTCCGTCTGTCCTTCCGCATGGCCGTTAACACGATAACTTGAGCAAAATCGATATATCTTTACTAAACTCAGTTCACGTACTTACCTGAACCCACTTTATCTTGGTATGAAAAATGAACGAAATCCGACTATGACCACGCCCACTTTTTCGATATCGAAAATTGCGAAAAATGAAAAAAATGCCATAATTCTATACCAAATACGAAAAAGGGATGAAGCATGGTAAGGTAATTGGATTGTTTTATTGACGCGAAATATAACTTTAGAAAAAACTTTATAAAATGGTTGTGACACCTACCATATTAAGAAGAAGAAAATGAAAAGTTCTGCAGGGCGAAATAAAAAACCCTTAAAATCTTGGCAGATATTACATATATAAATAAATTAGCGGTATCCAACAGATGATGTTCTGGGTCACCCTGGTATACATTTTGGTCGATATCTGGAAAACGCCTTCACATATACAACTACCACCACTACCCTTTTAAAACTCTCATCAATACCTTTAATTTATACCCATATCGTACAAACTCATTCTAGAGTCACCCCTGGTCCACCTTTATGGCGATATTTCGAAAAGGCGAACACCTATAGAACGAAGGCCCACTCCCTTTTAAAATACTCATTAACACCTTTCATTTGATACCCATATCGTACAAACAAAGTCTAGAGTCACCCCTGGTCCAGAAAGGCCCACTCCCTCTTAAAATACTCATTAACTCCTTTCGTTTGATACCCATATTGCACAAACGGATTCTAGAGTCACCCCTGGTCCACCTTTATGGCGATATCTCGAAAAGGGGTCCACCTATAGAACTAAGCCCCACGCCCTTTTAAAATATCATTAACACCTTTCATTTGATACCCATATTGCACAAACGAATTCTAGAGTCACCCCTGGCCCACCTTTATGGCGATATCTCGAAAAGGCGAACACCTATAAACGAAGGCCCACTCCCTTTTAAAAATACTCATTAACACCTTTCATTTGATACCCATATTGCACAAACGAATTCTAGAGTCACCCCTGGTCCACCTTTATGGCGATATCTCGAAAAGGGCGTCCACCTATAGAACTAAGGCCCACTCCCTTTTAAAATACTCATTAACACCTTTCATTTGATACCCATATTGCACAAACGAATTCTAGAGTCACCCCTGGTCCCACCTTTATGCGATATCTCGAAAAGGCGTCCACCTATAGAACGAAGGCCCACTCCCTTTTAAAAATACTCATTAACACCTTTCATTTGATACCCATATTGCACAAACGAATTCTAGAGTCACCCCTGGCCACCTTTATGGCGATATCTCGAAACGGCGTCCACCTATAGAACTAAGGCCCACTCCCTTTTAAAATACTCATTAACACCTTTCATTTGATACCCATATCGTACAAACAAATTCTAGAGTCACCCCTGGTCCACCTTTATGGCGATATCTCGAAAAGGCGCCACCTATAGAACTAGTCCACGCCCTTTTAAAATACTCATTAATACCTTTCATTTGATACCCATATCGTACAAACGCATTCTAGAGTCAACCCTGATCCACCTTTATGGCGTATCTCTAAATGGCGTCCCACCTATAGAACTATGGCCCACTCCCTCTTAAAATACTCTTTAATGCCTTTCATTTGATACACATGTCATACAAACACATTCCAGGGTTTCCCTCGGTTCATTTTCCTACATGGTTATTTTCCCTTACTTTGTCTCCATAGCTCTCAACTGAGTATGTAATGTTCGGTTACACCCGAACTTAACCTTCCTTACTTGTTTGATTTTAATTTTCACCAAAACGGTAATGGCCGCTTCACAGTGAAGTTTCTCATGCACATGAGCTTCTATTCAAAAGCGAACATCGTCACAATCGTGCAAGATTTTGCGTTTGTAAATATAACAGAACTTCAGACTTAGCAGTTGATATTTAATTCGGCTTGCTTATGCACATACAAAATTTCTAGAAGAAAAAAGTGCTAACATATTTTATCTGGTGTTGTCTGTTGTTTGATCTGTTGTTGTTGTTTTGTATATACTTCCCGAAGATTTGCTGGATATAGATCCGGTAGGTTCCGGTAACAAACACCATTAAGATAACAGCCCGACTATCTCGGGAACGGTTTAATATGACCACGTTGAACTTTTAGGCCATACGGCCTCCTCGCCTCAGTTTCATGAGGAAATTGGGGTCGCCAGAGACTTGGCTGCTATAGGCCAGCGGCAAAACCGCCAGAAAGTCGCTTAGAAATACGAAAAATCTATTATTCAACAAAACGAAATATTACTTGTACAAAATTTTGAAGTTAAATTGTACTCATGTTTTTACTCGAAGATGCAATAGGAAATCTTAAATCCCTTGACTAAGCATTTGGCGTGATGACACGCCGCGCGCTCGGTTTATTGAAATCGCTGTCTATTTTTTCTAATAAAGATCAAGGTTTGAAATTTTCTAGAAAACTTCTATATATATTACTCTTTGAGACTGCATATTTAGATATTGAAAATTAAAATTTTTTCACACAACTTTTCCAAAAGTATGCGCCGAGTCGGATTAGCAGAAAATTTTGTTCCAAAATTTCCCTATTTAATCGGAAAATGCTTTAGAAATTTCGAACAACCTTTACTAGTTTACGAATATGTTCGCAAATATGCCAAAAAATTGTCAAAGAAAAATATTCATAATTGGCTGAGTGACAGCGAGTTGAACAGAAAAAATCATGAAAAATAATTTTACTCATTTTTAACGTAATTGTCGACTTTTGACATGTTCCCCCAATTTTAGGATAAATAAATTTCAGATTCGGATTCAGCATCCTCGAAAACATAAAGGTAGGCTATTATTAGCGACTAGTAATGATCTGGTCACTCCTATGTCATTTTTGGCGTAGTTGCCGCTGGCCTACACTCAGAGAAAACATCGTTCTAAAACGAACGAAACAATGTTCAAAATTAAAGAACAACATTCGTTGACAAAAGTCTGTTAAGTACGTTTTTCTTAACTCGTGACCGATGTGGATGTTTTACAGAACAATTTTCCAAGCACACCGTTTCGTTTTTTATGACCAGTTTGTGTATTGATGTGGGAAACTTCTGTGCTCATTTCAAGCACATACTTGGGCTTGATTTAGGATTTTTCGTATCTCACGCTTCGAGATCGATTTGGGTTCGATTTAATATTTTTCGGTCTCATTTAAGAACGGTTCGTGCTTGATCTTTGGTTGGAGGGGAAAGTATTTTTTTAAATATATTTATTTATTTTTTATTAATAATAATTTTTTGTCATAAATTAAAAATATTATAACAAAAAAATTGTTATTTAAATTCAAAAGTTTAAGAAAAAATGAATAATAAGCATTTTCTAATACATTCTCTTATGAAAATTATTCTTATTTGAAGACGTAATCTGCATATATACTTAAAACATTTCATAACAAGTTTGAGAATACCTGTGCATATGTAAATGGAACTGAACGAAAAATAAGAGTTAAAAAAATAGAACATAAAAAAATTGTTTTAAAAAATTCAGAGTTTGACGGGAGCGAACTCGCGCCACACGATCGAAAGATTAACTTCATAGCCGCTGGGCCACTGCAACTGCTTAATAGCTGGTGCCAAATGTTGTATTTAACATTGCAGTGCACACGAATTGTACCGTCTTGGGCTTAATTTAAGAACATCGTTACTCATTAATAGAACTTTGTTCATATTTTAAGACCAGCCGTTCTGTTTTAAAGAAAATGGTTGTCAGTCAAGAACAGGTTGTTGTTTTAAGAAACAGGTCGTTCGTTTTCAAGAACAAAAAAGTAAAGCATGAAAGCTTGAATTGAGTCCGGTGGTGCTGATTTAGAACGGCATTTTTCTCTGAATGTACTAAAGAAACAGATTGGCCATGAGTAAGTGAGGTTGACGATTGGGTTGCAGACATATAATTGAAATGAACGAAATTCTTATATAATCAGTATATTAATAACTTCGAGAATAACATCAAATCCAATACAAAGTTGTTTTGGAATTTTATTCGTTCTAAGCGATCATCTTCAGTTTTTCCGCGGTCTGTGTCTTACCAAGGTATAAATTCAACATCATCTTATGACTCAGCAAATTTGTTCGCAGAGTTTTTCAAAGCGAATTTCGACTTTAGTGACGCTCCGTATGACAATAGTGGTATGCTAAATAACATATCGTCTTGTCTTAACTTCCCAACTTTATTTCTTGACATAGATGATATTATTATAAGTATTAAGACTATCAAGAGCTCAAAGCAGTGCGACTATCAACAATTTTCATCTTTTTTTCTAAAGAAATGTATGGTTTCGGTTGCGGAACCCTTGTTGTACATTTTTAATTTGTCCCTAAAGTCAGCCATTTTTTGGATGATTGGAAAATTACTTATATTGAACCAGTTCACAAGAATGGTAATAAGAGTGATGTTTCAAATTATCGACCAATTTCTAAATTGCCCGTTATATCGAAACTGTTTGAGAAAGTGGTTATGGGAAAGTTAATGTCGTTACGTTCAGCGGCATATCTCCCCAAATCAGCATGGATTTATTCCAGGACGTTCAACAATTTCTAATCTCTCAGTATTTTCCAATTACTGCATTTCAGCGTTCACAGATGGTTGCCAAGTCGACTGCATATATACTGACTTATCCAAAGCTTTTGATAGAGTATCTCATCGAGTATTATTGGCTAAGCTACAGCATTGGGATAATCGATAAGTTCATATTTATCCAATAGAATCAATTTTGTTGTTATCGATAATGTAAAGTCAGCGCCATATGTGGCTACTTCGGGTGTGCCTCAAGGAAGCATCCTTGGTCCGCTCTTCTTTATAATGTTTTTAATGATGTCAGTGCTTGCTTTAAAAAGTGCAGTCATCTTATTTACGCTGATGACTTGAAAATATTTTTCAAAATAAACAAGTAAGAACGGGACTGTCTTCGGCTGTGCCGAAGACTTCATACCTTTCATGAATGGGGCTGAACAATAATTTTATCCCGTTCGTTATCTCCGAATAATCGGATCTATAAGATAAGAAATATATAGTGAACAGATCTACATACCTAAACGATTTTAAGATAAATATAAAATAAAAACAGGTAGGTACTTTGTGTGAGGATGCAAAGCTTCACATTTTTTGTGGTCTGCATGTAAAAACTATGACTACGAATCACGTATTTCAAAAATATATGACGTAAACGTAACTATTTGATGAAATTTGATGAATTTTGAAGCTTCTAGCCGTAAAAAAGGGGCAAAAATGACAGTTTATATGGGGTATATAATATATATACCACCGATCTCTATGATTTTTCAGACAACAATATATGCTATATACGTAAGCATTTGGTGAAATTTGAAGCTTCTAGCTGTTAAAATGGGGCCGAAATTGCGAAAAAAGTATTATCTGATATATCGTTGTATGAGATATATACTATATATATATACACCGATCTCTATGATTTTTTCAGACAACAATATATGCTATATACGTAAGCATTCGGTGAAATTTGAAGCTTCTAGCTGTTAAAATGGGGCTAAAATTGCGAATATATATATATCTATATATATACTATATATATATATATATACCACCATATATATACTATATATACCACCGATCTTTATGATTTTTTCAGACAATAATATATGCTATATACGTAAGCATTCGTTGAAATTTGAAGCCTCTAGCTCTTAAAATAGGGCAGTAATTACGAAAAGTTTCTTATCTGAACAATCGGTTGTGGGGGATATATACTATATATACGACCGATCTCATCAATTTTTTCAGGCAACAATATGTGCAATATACGAAATTATATGGTGAAGTGTGAAGCTTCAATCTGTTAAATTGAGTAAGATATGACAAAAATCCTCTTTTCCTGAAAAATCGGTTGTATGGAGGATATATGCTATAGTGGTCCGATCCGGCCGGTTCCGACAAATGTCTAATCGGACACCCAAATACACCCGCTCACCAAATTTTATCAAGATATTTCAAAAATTGAGGGACTAGTTTGCATACAAACAGACAGACGGACGACGGACCGACGGACAGACGGACATGGCTAAATCAACTCAGCTCTTAATCCTGATTATTTAGGTATACTTAATGGTGGGTCTATCTATTTTCCTTTAAGGACTTACAATTTTGGGTTTCGTGACGAAATTAATATACCATTTCATTTTCATGAAAGGTATAAAAATTAGTCTGATGTTCTTGCACTTCAAATAAAATTAGTTGCTTTTAATGATTGGTGCAACAGGAATAGGCTTGCTCTCAATGTCAGTAAATGATTACAGTGTTACGTATTCTAAATTAAATAAGAATTTGATTTCAACTTATTACGTTTCTGATATACTTTGGTAAGGGTCAATAAATTCGAGACTTAGGTATCGTATTTGATTCACCATTTATGTTCATTGAACACTTAAATTTTATAATCCCTAAAGCGTATTCTTTAATGGCATTTATAAAAAGAAATGGCTCAGAGTTTAGAGACCCATATACTAAAAAGTTATTGTATAATGCGTTTGTAAGATCAAGGCTGGAATATGGTTCTATAATCTGGTGTCCATATTATGAGGTTCACAGTAAAAGGATTGAACGTGTTCAAAAAGTATTTATGAAAATATTGCTTATCTGACATAAATTTTGACCTGCCGATCCCTTCATATACATCCGGTATAAGTTAATTAATCTGCATACATTAGAGAGTAGAAGGGTAATTTCTTCTATTATATTCATTTATGATATCGTTAATGGCATTATCGATTGTCCAATACTTCTTGCATTATTGAACTTTCATGTGCCAACGTAACTTACGCCACATAATGTGTTTACTATTGAAAAGTTAAGATCTAATTATGCGATGAATGCTCCAATCACACGCGCTCTAAGTGTAATCAACTCTATTAATTCCAATCATTGCATTGACTTTTCTATATCTCGAACTTGCTTTAAAAATATGTTATTTTCTGTTTTAAGCTAAATAGTTTAGTACTATCCATATACATATGTACACATTAGGGCGGGGTCGATTTAAAAATCGCTCAATGCTCTGTGAAAATCGTATTGTAGGGATCAAAATAAGAAACTTTGCCGAAGGAACCATACCTCTAAAACGAATTCTGATGTCCCCCATTTGGGTCGTAGGGGTAAATTTCCCTAGAATATATATTTTCACAGAGCAATGGGCGATTTTTTGCCTCCCCACAAATCGACCCGGCCTAGTACACATATATCCATATGGAATCTAGTCTGTAAGATTTTTGTAATCATAGACTTAAATAAATAAATATGAAATATAAATATGACTATAACCACACCCACTTTTTCGATATCGAATATTTCGAAAAACCTAAAAAGTACGATAATTCATTACCAAACACGGATAAAGCGATGAAACTTGGTAGATGGGTTGACCTTATGACACAGAATAGAAAATTAGTAAAATTTTGGAAAATGGGCATGGCACCGCACACTTTTAAAAGAAGGTATTTTAAAAGTTTTGCAAGCTGTAATTTGGCAGCTGAGTATGTAATGTTCGGTTACACCCGTACTTAGCCTTCCCTACTTTTTAATTGTGAAAAATGTTAGAATAGTTCCAACAAGTGGAAAAAATAATTTCACTAGCAAAATCTGAAAGCACTCATTGACAAAACAAATGTCAAATTCTTTTTCGTATGATTTGCTTGCAACAAAAGTTGAAACTTGGCTACTTTTGCATGTCAGATGGCGCAGGTGATGCGCTATTTGTCACTCCACATGCAAACACATGTAATCAACTCATCTGTAGGCGTACGACGCTGCATCAAAAATATTATGTGACGGGCCTGCTACATTATTTGCAATCCGTGATAAAACAAGTAAGGAAGGTTAAGTTCGGGTGTAACCGAACATTACATACTCAGTTGAGAGCTATGGTGACAACATAAGGGAAAATAAAAATGTAGGAAAATGAACCGAGGGAAACCCTGGAATGTGTTTGTATGACATGTGTATCAAATGAAAGGCATTAAAGAGTATTTTATGAGGGAGTGGGCCATAGTTCTATAGGTGGACGCCATTTAGGGATATCGCCATAAAGGTGGATCAGGGTTGACTCTAGACGCATTCTAGATACGATATGGGTATCAAATGAAAGGTGTTAATGAGCATTTTTAAAAGGGCGTGTGACTTAGTTCAATAGGTGGACCTTTTCGAGATATCGCCATAAAGGTGGCCAGGGGTGACTCTAGAATGAGTTTGTACGATATGGGTATCAAATTAAAGGTATTAATGAGAGTTTTAAAAGGGAGTGGTGGTAGTTGTATATGTGAAGGCGTTTTCCAGATATCGACCAAAATGTGGACCAGGGTGACCCAGAACATCATCTGTTGGATACCGCTAATTTATTTGTATATGTAATACCTGCCAAAATTTCAAGGGTTTTTTATTTCGCCCTGCAGAACTTTTTCATTTTCTTCTACTTAATAAGGCAGGTGTCACAACCATTTTACAAAGTTTTTTCTAAAGTTATATTTCGCGTCAATAACCCAATCCAATTACCATGTTTCATCCCTTTTTTCGTATTGGGTATAGAATTATGGCATTTTTTTCATTTTTCGTAATTTTCGATATCGAAAAAGTGGGCGTGGTCATAGTCGGATTTCGTTCATTTTCATATACCAAGATAAAGCGAGTTCAGATAAGTACGTGGACTAAGTTTAGTAAAGATATATCGGTTTTTGCTCAAGTTATCGTGTTAACGGCCGAGCGGAAGGACAGGCGGCCGGCTGTTTATAAAAACTAGGCGTGGCTTCAACCGATTTCGCCCTTTTTCACAGAAAACAGTTATCGTCCTAGAATCTAAGCCTCTATCAAATTTCACAAGGATTGGTAAATTTTGTTCGACTTATGGCATTAAAATTATCCTAGACAAATTAAATGAAAAAGGGCGGAGCCACGCCCATTTTGAAATTTTCTTTTATTTTTGTATTTTGTTGCACCATATCATTACTGGAGTTGAATGTTGACATAATTTACTTATATACTGTAAAGATATTAAATTTTTTGTTAAAATTTTACTTTAAAAAAAATTTTTTTTAAAAGTGGGCGTGGTCGTTCTCCGATTTTGCTAATTTTTATTAAGCATACATATAGTAATAGGAGTAACGTTCCTGCCAAATTTCATCATGATATCTGCAACGACTGCCAAATTACACATTGCAAAACTTTTAAATTACCTTCTTTTAAAAGTGGGCGGTGCCACGCCCATTGTCCAAATTTTTACTAATTTTCTATTCTGCGTCATAAGTTCAACTCACCTACCTAGTTTCATCGCTTTATCTGTCTTTGGTAATGAATTATTGCACTTTTTCGGTTTTTCGAAATTTTCGATATCGAAAAAGTGGGCGTGGTTATAGTCCGATATCGTTCATTTTAAATAGCGATCTGAATGAGTCTCAGGAATCTACGTACCAAATTTCATCAAGATACCTCAAAATTTACTCAAGTTATCGTGTTAACGGGCGGACGGACGCACGGACATGGCTCAATCGAATTTTTTTTCGATCCTGATGATTTTGATATATGGAAGTCCATATCTATCTCGATTCCTTTATACCTGTACAACCCAACCGTTATCCAATCAAACTTAATATACTCTGTGAGCTCTGCTCAACTGAGTATAATTAGTTAAGAATTAAAGTCTGTACGATAAACGTATAGTCTCTTATCATATCCACACAAATTTGCAACTTATACTACATTTAAACATATTTCATTACTTTAAGTAATCATTGCCAGGCTTAAGCTCTAAATATAGTTAAAAAGTTCTAAAATCTTAACGTATTTTCATGTTTTATTTAAATACCTCAAAATACAAACTCATTTCACATGCACGCACGCACACACACATATACATATATACATACATATGCATGACCATAAATACATTGCTTGCTGTCCTTCGATAAGATTAAATTGTGCACCCAAAGTTTTTTGTTTTAATTTGCATTAAAAATAAAAGCAGGAGTTGGCGAAGGAGAGCGAGGGGACGAAATCGAGACAATAAGGAGGGTGCATGGAAGCGGAAATACGTAGTAATACGTAACTTTTCAGTTATTGTGGCCAATATAATTGTATTTCTGGTTTTTGTTCTTGAAAGTTGATGGCGCAAGGAAGACGAAATGCATTTGAGCTAAAAAGTCGTAAAACGTAGCTGCAATAAAAATAATAAATCGACATAGCACAATCGCAAAAGATGCGCACGCAGATAGGGTAAAAAATGCCGCAAGAAGCCAGCCAAAAAAGACGAAAGACGAATGCACGTCATTCTAGAAATGTATGACTTGCACTTGCATGCATGTGCACACACACACACACATGCACACACAATTATATTGTAACATGCACTATAGCATACACATAAATTTTTATTGCATTGTATGTTTGTATGCATCATACATATACATATGTATGTGTAGATGTTATAAACTAAACTTTCACGAAGTATAATTTAATTTGTAAATGAAATGGTTCCTCCAATTGTTGTTTAGTCAGATATTAGCATACATATCTACATATATGTATATGTATGCATAGGAATGTGTAGCTCATGGTGGATTCAACTACAACAAAATACCCAAACTGTAAAAAAGTTTTCTTGTTAATTGTTTACCTACATCTTTCTGCTTTGAGCAAGACGATGTGGACATTGGACGTTGTTCAGGAGCTGCCGCTAGCTAGTGGTAGAGAGTGGCGAAACGAAATTGTGGTATACATGGATTACGCCGATTCATGGAGGCCCTCACCTGCAATTATCAGCAAAGTCACCACTGAAGAAAGCCGGAGAGAAGCAGCAGTCGTCATCGGAACTGATGCAAATTCAGACCATCACACCTATGATGGTTACTAACGATAGAGGCGGGTCAATTTTGCTTGTATTTTAAAAAGCGGCTATGACCCCATCTTTGTTATTGTAATTAGGGAAGAGGTTTTGCACCTGTCTCTTCTCTCTAAAACTCTGTCCTCATGTGCAACGTGCTCTGCTCGCTTCCTCTCTGACCATTCGTACATGCAGCTCTCTCTTGACGAGTTACGTCGAATACAATCTATTTTACGAATGCCAGCTACTGTGATGTGAAGGTAGCATGCTCCGCCATCCACGCCATAGATCCTGGGTTCACGCCCCGGGCAAAGCAACATCAAAATTTCGGAAATAATGTTTTTCAATTAAAAGAAAATTTTTCTAAGCGGGGTCGCCCCTCTTCAGTGTTTGGAAAGCACTCCGAGTGTATTTCTGAAAAGCTCTCAGTGTAAACTCATCTGCCATGCAGATGCCGTTCGGAGTCCGCAAACAACAAGTAGGTCCAGTCCCGTCAATTTCCGTTTCCCGTTAGGTCGGACGGGACCTATGTATATGTTTTAAATCCGAAAGGCATCTGCATTTTCACTGAGTAGCTTTTCATGGTAGAAATACACTCGGTGTGTTCGCCAAACCACTGCCGAAGGGTGATTCCGACTAGAAAAACTCTTTTCTAATTAAAAATAAATAAATAAATGTAAGGCGCGATAACCTCCGAAGAGATCTAAGGCCGAGCTTCTCTTCCAATTTGCGTCGTGCTCCTCTTGATTTTCCCTACAAATTGGCCGGACGGGACCTACATGTTTTATGCCGACTCCGAACGGCATCTGCAAGGCAGATGAGTTTCCACTGAGAGCTTTTCATGGCAGAAATACACTCGAGCGCCTGCCAAACACTGCCGAGGGGCTGCCCCGCTTAGAAAAATTTTCTTCTAATTGAAAAACCTTATTTCTAAAATTTTGATGTTGCTTTTTCCGGGGTGTGAACCCAGAGCATATGGTGTGGTAGGCGGAGCACGCTACCAGCACACCACGGTGGCCGCCAATTTTTTCTAATTGAAAATATTTTTTCTAAATGTTTGATGTGACCTTGCCCGGAGTTGAACCCAGAACCTTCAGAGTGGTAGGCGGAGCACGGCGACCATTGGATAAGTTCACTCTGTCTTTAAATAAAGCTCTTCGTTATTATTATTTTGGAAAACTAATGGGAGTAGGGGAAAATCTTTATGGCGGACGGAGATGCTTAGTAGACTTAGAGCTTCCAGTAGGCGGATCTATAACAAGCCCAGGATAGTAAACTACTCTCGCACTGGGAGCTCTAGATGGTGGGATTGTATATTTTTAAATCTGAGATTAGTAGAACCAACCGGGACTACTATGATAATTTCTGCGAAAAGGTGGAAGGGTGTAGTGAATCCGCAAAGCAAATAACGCCAGCCATCCTTGCGCATAGTGGCCGATTTGTCCTCGCTAGCGGCACGAAATGAATAAATTAGGTTAAAGTTGTTGTTTTATGCGTTGCCACATACTTTACGGTACTTGCTATCAGTGATCCATAGAGCTCACACAGCTGGAATTGTCTAGTGTATTAAGGCACACCAATGGACTCTAAGGGATACCCTTTTACCCTGGCATGCAGATAATTTGATAAAAAAGTGGGGTTAAGCAATTCTTTACAGCCCTCGAATTCACGGAGGTTCAGCTTAGCTCATTGATAACCTCCTTCCTAAATATCTGATCCGTCTGTAAACGTTTAATTCTCTGGCAGTTACAATGCCATTTACCGCATCCCTTATATCGACAATCCTCGCATTCGGCTGACTCCAATTTCCTGGCAGAATGTTGTCCCATCAACTGCCGTTGATGGTCCCAAATTGGAACAGGCCTAAGTTAGGAGGGGTGACCCTACAGGAAAAACCTTGCACAAAGTATGTAGGAATCATCCTAGACAGTAAGCTGTCATGGAACCTCAATGTATGCTGGGGTGTAAGTGGGGCTTATCGCCCTCTCTACCTCATTGGGGTTTTACAGCGATTGTAAGCCCTATCCTACACTATGGAGTTCTTGTTTGGTGGAAAGCCACACAAAAAGCAACCTACCTCAAAAAATTAGAGGGGGTATGCAGACTATCAATGTTTAGCATTACGGAAGCCTTGAAAGCAACCCCGACAGCTGCACTGTATGCCATTCTGCACATTCCACCTGTAGACCTGGTAACAAAGAACATAGCGTTAACAATTGCAAACAGGCTCGGTGCCTCGGGGCAGCTTGAGCGCCGACCATACGGCCATAGTAGTATAGCGTCATCAATCACAAGACGAACAGACTGCCTGATTCCCTATCTGCGCTTCGAGGGCGATCTTAAGGCCACAATAGAGGTGGACGGTTGGCGCAAGGGTGCTCAAATGGCAGACGAGGCGATACATGTGTACACAGATGGTTCCAAAGTAGTGGAAGGAGTAGGGTCTGCGGTATGCTGTGCTGATCCGGAAATAAACAGATCCTACAGGCTGCCGTATTACTGTAGCGCTTTCCAAGCGGAAATATTACATAACCAGAGCAGTAGAAACCTTGGATGAAAACAGCCCAAGCTGCAACCGTGTTAACTTTTATATTGACAGTCAAGCAGCAATTAAAGCAATAATATCGCATAGCACAGCATCTAAATGCCTGCTAGATTGTAAGGAGAAAGGGAGAAGCATACATCTATATTGGGTTCCAGGGCATATGGGAAAAGATGGGAATGAAAAAGCGGATGAACTAGCTAAAAAGGGCGCATCACTTGAAGTTTGCTCCGTAGACGTCCCAATTAGACTAGGCGAGATTAAGCGTAGGCAAGAGGTGCACATGATCGACCAAGAGAGAAAGGCGTGTGTTCAAGCGCGGGGCTGTAAAGTGTCGAAGATTATGTGTAGGTCTTACAACCTTCAAAGTTGCTTCTATCATTAATAAGAGAGGACTGCAGACTCATGACGGGTATTCTGACTGGACACTGCCTTCTGGCGTCACATGCCTTTAAATTAGGCTTGGCCAGTGATAGGGGATGTAGGAAGTGCGGGTTGGAGGAGGAAACGATCGAGCACGTTCTGTGCTCGTGCCCTGCGCTTGCCAGGCTAAGACTCCAGCTATAAGGAGTGATACAGCTGTCAGTTCTAGAAGCAAGTGCAAGTGGTTTAAGTCCTAGGCAGCTTCTAGTATTTGCCAACAGGACGGAGTTATTTTATAACATAGGTCCTGGATTTTGATAGGGTTTTTCAGTTTGGTCGTTAAAACAAACTTCTGGTAACAGTACGGACTAATTCAGTCTATGTGAGGTCCTCATGGACCGGCCAGTTCAACCTAACCTAACCTAACTGCCGTGTAGCCAGGATTCCTCAAAATACTGTTCCATCCGATAACATTCCCCAATCCATTGTTCCCTTGAACGAATATGAGTCGTGAATCCGGCAACAGCAGAGGAAACCGACGTACGGTAGACTGCCGTACTTATATCATTTAGTGCTAGTGTATGCGTTGTGCGACGCGCCCCGCTTATTTCAACCCTTGGCCGTGGAGGCAGTGCGTAGCGCTTTTCACCAAACCAAAACTCCATTATATCGTACAACCACCATAACACATTTGATAAGAGCCCCTAACTTTTGCTAGTCCCTCCTTGACACCAATACAAGAAACCCGTAGCATTCCTTTGCCCTGTTCTCCACATTAAACTTCCACGACATCTTGCTGTCAGGAACAATCCCAAGATGTTTAACCCTGCCAGAACGCAGTGCAGTTCCAATTGAGGCTGGCCTAAATAAAGTAATCTTGTATCTCAGCTTAAGTAGATCGATTTCTATTTTGATAGGTTGGCATGATTCAGATCACCTGTTAACCCGATAAAACGCCCTTAAGTGTGTTTGGAAATTTTCCAATGACGAAAATTGCACCAAGGTCCTGAATTAGCTACTTCCTAATGGAGAGGGAGAAATAACACCCCTTTGGTTTAGGAATTTACACTCAGAGAAAAAATCGTTCTAAAACGAACGAAACAAGTTCAAAATTAAGAACATTCGTTGACAAAAGTCTGTTAAGTACGTTTTTTCTTAACTCGTGACCGATGGGCTTGTTTTAAGAACGGTTTTTTCAAGCACACCGTTCGTATTTTATGACCAGTTTGGTATTGATGTGTGAACCTTCTGTGCTCATTTCAAGCACTCTTTGGGCATGATTTAAGATTTTGCGTTCTCACGCTTCGAGAACAATTTGTGGTCGATTTAACATTTTTCGGTCTCAATTCTAGAACGGTTTGTGCTTGACCTTTGGGGGGAGTGAGTGAGGAAGGTAATTTTTTCAAGTAGTACCCATTCATTTATTTTTTTTATTAATAAATAATTTTTTGTCATTAATAAAAAATATTAATAACTGTATCCATAAGCAAAAAAGTAATTCCGCATTTATTCGTAACCAACCGTTCGAAGTTCGAAATGGACCCTTAAAATATATTTTATTTAAAATATTAAAAGGGCAGGTTCGTCCTTAACCTCAAAGGACTCTTGACCGCCAGTTATTTGTTTTCGGATTTTTATTTTTTGTCGGGTTACCAGATCTGCCAATTTTTTTTGTGTGTAGCTGTGTTGTAAATCGCTTTACATTTTTTCGAAGATCTGCTCTTGACCTCTAACAATGCTTTTTAAATAAGCATCGAGATGTAAACAATTTTAACAATTCAGTTAGGAAGAGAATGTAGAATACGCGTTTCCTTTAATATTTTACAAAATATTTTTATTTTATTTATATATTTTTTCTTCAAAAAAAAATTGCTTGGTCCAAAAAACAGCCGTGTGTTGTACAGTATGATCGCTTCAAAAAAGACTTCAGTGCACTAAGTTCAACTTAACGCCATTTTACAACAACAACTAACATGTCTGATAATTGGCTACAACTTTGTGTTATTAAAATCGCGAATAGAAATGCGCTCTTCAATCTAAATGGGAGGTTATCCATCATAATTGAGTGTGCAACTATTATTATCGCATTTGTATGTTTGAAAACAGAAGCTTAATATCAACAAATAAGAAAAAAAAAGTTGATACGCCTATCTTTGAGCGGCGCTATTCCGCACATAATTCTGTGAGCGCATTAAGTAAGTTATTAGAGTGGGAACAACAACAAAAAGGCCTTAATTATGACAACGATGAGACTGGAATTTATATATGTGACCCGGTCTATGAAAAGGCTTATGACTCAAAAACGAAATTGCGAGAAATAGCTGTCAACAGCTGTTTTTTTTTAGTCATAAGCCACCTTTTCATAGACCGGGTCACATATAGTAAATATGCTCCAACAACAAGCAAAATAAATATAATGGAACATTATCCAAACGATTTTTTTCTATATCCATCTAGCTGTGCTATTACTTTGTATCGACATAAGGGTTAATGCCATGGTTTGGCGGAAGACAGCTTAAAAATTGCCAGTGATTTTTGGTTCTGTATGGAGACCGCATTACTTTTGGGAAAAAGCCGGAACTGCACGACATATATATATATGTATATATTTATATATTTATTTATTTATTTACCAACGTAGTACAGGGTAAGACCAGATATAGTCTTTTAGAAGTACTTCAACTAGGTTATTAAACATAAAACAGTGCAAATATGTATATCCTAACTTAAATCTAAGTAACAAATTTAGAATACATCAAACCTTAACGAAAGAAAAGATAGTCAAGATCAAAGTGAGAAAAGGGGAAAGACAAGGGGAGCAGGGATCTTAAACACCCTTATACTATGTTCAAACAGAAAAATAAATTGAGGAAATTTCGATTTGAATTGAGTGCTGTTCATACAACTCGATTTAGCTTACACAATAGTAATTTGATAGCTGGTTGGCTCATCTCTACAGCAAGAACATACCTTTGTTCAGACTGTCAAAATGAACACGCACATTATTAGGCGAATGAAATGGAATGAAAACATAAAACTTTGAAATTTTTGTATTTTGTAAGAAAATGTGTTCAATGTTTTGGTTTCATTTTGAGTTTGCCATCTTCTTTTGACAATCCCTACTCCAGTGAAATGAAAGACATAAAATCAGCTGATGAGATGAGCCAACCACATAGTTCAGCCATGCGTAACTGACGTTAAAATATACTGTTTAGGCAGGATGCCTAACTTTTCCGCATCTGATTGCGACCCCCCCAATGCAACTCTGCAAACACACTTTACAATGTTGCATTTGCAGTTTGAAACAATTTATTATGCAATTTTTTTTAAATTGGCAATTTATTATAACAATTTGTTATATGACAAATTGCGTAATAAATTGCCCAAATAGTATAAATTGCCAATTTGGTGTGTGTTTGAACCTAGTATTACAATGTTTCTGCATTGTTTTTATACAGCTTTGTAGTACTTGAGTATTACATCCTTGTAGTTCAATCTATTTAGTCCAGCCTTCACATTATCTGGGATTGAATTCCATAATTTAATCGCGCTAATGAAAAATAGTCTACACCATTTTCATATTAAAATGAGAAAACTTCAACTTGAAATAAGAAAACTTCATTTGAAAATCAGAATAGACAAATTAAAATGAGAAAGCTTCAGTTTAATGTGAGAAAATTTCATTTGAAAATCAGAATAGTAAATTTAAAATAAGAAAACTTCAGTTTACAATGAGACACTTTCATTTGAAGATCAGAATAGTCACTTCAAAATAAGATTGTTTCATTTCAAAATAGGAAACCTTCATTTGAAAATAAGACAAGCCACTTGAAAGCGAGAATATTTCATTTAAAAATAAGAAAATATCATTTCAAAAACAGAAATTTTTATTTGAAAACGGAAATCCACCAATTGAAAATGAGAAAAAAAAATTTATAAAAATTTGACTATAACTAATTTCCTACAGGCATATTTTCTAAAGCTACAGCATTTGTATGGAAAGAGGATGAGTGTTGAAACGCTCGTGCACAATCACCGCCAGTTATGGTTACTTTAGCTCCGTCCACCAAATTTTCCAAGTACTGCAATGGGAATGGTCATGTGACTCTTAACATATGTTTTTATCTTAGCTTAAATGGTTTCAATAGGGTTGATCATGAGCGAATAAGGGCCAAGGCGTAACACCTGCGATCGTCCACCTAAATGGTTACCTACAGCGTTCTCTATTGTAGAGTGACTTAGAGCATTGTCGCAAATTATAACAAACTCGCGTCTGAATTGCAGTAAGGTTAATACTATAGTTCTGCTCTAACTACGAAACCATGACATCGACTTGTTCCCGAGAAAGAAGTTTGGGTTTGCAGCCGCCTCTTGTTTTTGAGTTTTTCTTATAAACTTTTCTCGAACATTCTTCGGTATCTGAAAAATTTTATGTATATAAATACATATAGGTATACAAAGATTTTAGCTTGTCTGCATTTGAACATACCATCTATTTCCTGGCGACAAATTGGGCACATTTTGTCATCCCTGTACAATAGAGAACGGATGCAGTGCTCGTCAAATAGGTGCTTACATGGTAGAATACGCGAAATCGCTCTTCTATCCATTTTTCAACGCAAATAGAAAGAATTGTCCTGGAACTGCATTATTACTGCTGCTCTGTTTTAATATTATTATCTGATTTTTCGTTGCCTAAGTACTTGATGTCTTTTTCATTAAAGATGAGCTGTTGTGCATAGTTGTTTTTATTTAAAAATTTAGCTCATACGATATTATATTCTCATTTTAAAACAAAACTTTCTTATTTTTTAATTAAAGTTTCTCAATTTCAAATGTTCTTTTCTCATTTTAAAATGACTATTCCTATATTCAAATGAATATTTCCTATTTTAAAATGAAGGTTTCTTATTTTGAATTGCCTAATCTGATTTTTAATTGAGTTTTTCTTATTTTGAATCGAAATTTTCTCATTTTCAAGTAAACAATCCAATTTTAAAATGGAGAATTCTCGTTTTTAAATGAAGCTTTCTCATTTTAAGTTGAAAAGTCTGATTTTGAATTGAAATTTTCCCATTTTAATCTGAAAATGGTGTAGATGAGGTTAAGTAATTATGCGATGGTACGACCAGACTCTGATGTCTCAGTGATCTCACTGGTCTCAACCTTTCGAATAAGTAATTTGGTGTCTTCCACAATAATAATTTATATATAAAGATACAATTCCTGGCGGCTAGATCATTTTCGAGGCTGCACCCAAGAATTTTCGTTCGCCAGACAGATATGTGATCACATCTACCAATCCCGTAAACGTATCTCGTAGCATTGTTAAACGCTACAGCAACTTTGTTGTATGACGCTGAGTCCATTTTACCATATACTGTATCAGCGTACGTTATAAGTGACATAATTAACTGCAGCACAAGTTTTCGCCTGGTTTCAACGAGTGTGAATGGGACCGAGACTCTTAACTTCCGTAATATGACATAAACATTGGTAACTACCCTGTTGACATGGTCACTACAAGTAAGTTTACAATTCACAATAAAACCTAGACTTTTTACTCTGTCAACAAATTTAAGTGGACTAGTTCCAATATACAACGCAGGAAGGTCAATATTATATACAACACTATGACATATAGGCACACATAAGACTTGGATGCATTCAAACTCAACGAATTTTCACTAGCCCAAACAGAGATTGCAGACGGATCCATTATTAATTTTGAAACATAAATCTTCAACAAGACCGATACGACTTGACAAATATAATTGCATGCCATCGGCATATGCATGAATATTGACATACTGGCACACATCGAAAATATCATTCACAAAGAGACTAAACAGAAGTGAACCAAGGACCGACGCTTGCGGTACGCCAGCATACACAAGTTTAGACTGCGACAAAGAATTTCCTGATTTAACTTTCTGCCTTCTATCCTTAAGATAACTGGCAATAAGCTTGACTGAGCTATCCTCAAATCCGAAGTAATACTTCAGCTTCGTACATAGCAGCTTATGATTCACAGAATCAAATGCCTTGGAGAAATCCAGTAAACAAAGAAGTGTTAGGTCGCCAGTATCAAAACTAGTTCTTATATCATCCAATACCTTAACCATTGCTGTAGAGCAGCTGTGCTTTGGTCTGAAGCCTGATTGCAATGGACTGAGTAAATTATTTTGCTGGATAAAGTTAGCACTGATAGGCCTATAATCGCCTGCACACGTAGCATTAGTTTTTTTTTGCAATAGGAAGAATAATTGCTTCTTCCACATCGTGGGAAAGCATGAAGAGGTGAAGCAGAAATTGATGATGTGTGTAAGCGGACCTAGAATAAACTCTATTACGATCTTAATAAATCTTAGAGTGATTCCATCCTCCCCCAAAGCATTCGATTTTATACTTAATAAAGACTTCACAACATCAACCTCGCCAATTGTATCAAATTGAAATTTGTTATCAGGGCCGACATAGGAGAAGTAATCTTTTAGCAGGGCTGGAGCATTCACGTCATTGTTAGCGCTAACAAAAAAGTCATTTAGTTCATCCACATCTATTTCACACACTTCGGTGCAAATCACGAGATTGTTAGACTCTTTTTAAGATTCGCTAGCTTTGGTTGCTGATTGAAGTTAGGCAATGAACTTACATCTCAGTATATGGTCAAAGCTATTTCAAAAGCTTCCACAGACTACCAATCGGGGTCGGATTCACGAAATAGCCTTTCGACATTGCAACATTAAATTACACAGGCTGTACTACAAAAATAACTCTACATTCGATTGTCGCACTGATAGAATTGTTACTCAAGAACAGCTAGCGTCTAACAACGCAACAATGTCCTATTAGTGATTGTCGAAGAACTACGCATAGCAACTATGGTCCCGATAAGGGCAACTATGAGCCCCACGGCAAGCGGTGTGGGCCCTCTTACGGCGCACAGCTTTCAGTAAACATTTTTTTTTAACATCTACGTGATCTGCGTTTGTGTAGCAAAATGCGTGGAGAGCTAAGAAGGACCAAGAAATAGTCTTAACTCGAGCGATCGAGGTCAGTACAGAACCACTCTACCGTCTTCTCAGTTTATATTCTTTTTAAGGGTATGAAGAAAATAGCTATCATCCGGTGGCAAAATCCTGAGCCAGATAAATAATTTTGCATGTAAATGCAACAACAACGATTTGAGCCAGATAAATCCAGATAGAAGTCTGGTTCAATTTGTGAGCCAGATAATTTGTTAATTACTTCTTTTTAGGTTGGCAACGCGGACTTTAATATACCTACTTTTTCAAAAATAGATATCGCTGCTTAGCCTTTCGCGGTATGAGTTAAATGAAAAACAGCGGCGACATCTGCCTATCACATTTCACGTGTGCGAAAATATCACGACATCTGCTTCTCAAGTCTCTCAATGATCCAGAGCATTCCCGTGAGAATTGAGCGTGAGCAGGAGCTGTAAAGCTCACTGAAGGACGGCAAATGTTGAGCAGCATATTAGCGAGATCTTAATTCGCCTATCACGGAGACTACCTTACTGAGATCATGCGCTTTCATTAACATTTTAAGGGCATTGGAAAACATAATACATCATAACCCATTGAACAAGCTATGGTTGACAAACAAGGACATAAGCCCTACCATTAGTCGCTGGGTGCCATCTATGCTAAAGACAAGAAAAATCAGAATGGAGTTAAAAGGCACAACAGAGTAAATTTTGCGCACTGGATGGCTCCAAAAGGGCATGCATTTAGACTATGTGGTCGAGGTCCTGGAAAAGGCAATAACAAAGCACAGTAATCACAAGTTTGTAAGAGAGCTCAGCTTAAATCTCCTTGGAGGTATGGCGAGCCAAATATTATTTTTTTGTTACGACCTTCTTCACCTACTAGAAACTGATGGATTGGATACGTAAATGTATGCTTATGACATCACATTAACGAAACAACAAAAGCATTCTTCGCCTGCACTTATGGTGAAACATGGTGGCTATCTAACAAAAAGGTTCCTTTGAAACTGTTGTGAAGCCGATTGTCATCTACACTTCCGGAGTCTTATGGTGATAGGCTACGCAAAAGAAGAAGCTTGTCTTGGCATAATAGGTGCGATGAGAACGTTGATCAGCAATTCACCTAGTGAGAATATCTCTTTTTACTATTTTGATGAAGACGGGGGCCACACTTAGTGCATTAAGACTTCAAAACGTATCTGGACTAATGCTTTGAAGTATGACAGAACATACGAAGATAAGAAGTACATTCATAGATAAACCATATTGAAGCTGCGTGATGCAATGCCGCCTCTCCCCTCCAAGATCAGACGGAACTTTGAGGTGTCCAATGCGGGCAGAGTGCTCGGGGAAACAGGGAATCCATATACAAGATACAAGTTTATTGATAGTAAACTGAAGCTTGTATCTGTAGGCTGAACTTTAACAAATCGCTATCAACTAGATGCTAGCTCGCTATCTTTCAGGCGAAAATCGGTGCATTAAAAGATTTTAGAAGAGAATGCCTGCAAGGAGGTTTATTCTCGAGACCTATCTACATTATGTCACCGAATCAGATTGGTATGCGTACCTTGCAATTTAAAACTTCTGCTTCTAAGCTTGTAGAAGACTGCGTTAGAGTCCTCTATGATCTGTGACGAATAACAAGATTCTGTGAAGGTAATAACCGAGCTCACCATCTCTTGCTAAACATGATATTACAGCGGCGTTTAATGGTCCAGAGACTATTTGTCGCCTCATTAAAGTACTCATGAAGGAATAAGTACCGGAAATGCAAAACATTCAGAAATCTCTGAATAGTCCCATCTTAAGAGCGAGTAAAACTCATGAAATTTGAGTATAGAGCAGACACGAACTTATACTGTGAGATATATGTACATGACACAGTGGTTTACGATATCATCTTTGGGAAGTAAAATCTATGCGAGACCCAAACGTGTCGCTTTTGTGAATTTGACGATTCATCAACGCGTCGCGACGGTTTACTTTCTCTGCGAATGCGTTACTCCAGAAAAGCAGAAACTATCCTAGCTAGGTAGCGTAACTCCTAGTCAGTTCGTGGTATGGTATACAAAAGCCTGAATATACATATGAACTTATTATATATGCACTGAAATGTGAAGGACAATAGATCTAACATAAGGCCGCTATATATCAAGACCTCTTAGAAGGGGGTCTGGGCTTTGCGCTCACACCACCTCTTACCAGCTATACACCTAGGTTCACTTAGGCTCAATTCGTTATGATGATTGGAGTGTTAGAAGGCAGTGCCCATTGGAAATCCTTTTGGTAGTTCCACATTTAAGCAAACCTGCCGTTGTCACATACATATATGAGGGAAGAGGTCTAATGAACGTCTAATCATTTCATCCACAGCTGCATAGCTTTTTGCTTCCTTGAGTAAAAATTTTCTGTTTCGAAAACATGGTATTATAAATTTCGATATCGAAAATCAAAAATATCGTCGTTACCATATTAACTAATATTGAAAAATTGGTTTTGAAATGACGACAATAAAAAATATCTATCTTTCTTATATTTTAACTAGTTTTCAGCTTACTCACAAATAACAACAACATACATACATACATATGAATTTTGTGTAGATATCCTTTAATATTGCAGTTGGAATTTATTGTTGCACAACTGACGAATTATTCGCTTTTCTTTTCATGATTTTTACGATCTACGGCATTTAAAAGTTTGCTTCCGTTTTCTTTATTTAGTTTGCCAAGCATTTTCATTACATTGCAAAAAGCAAAAAAACTAAAAACTAAAAACCAAGGAACCAAATATGCAATTGGTGAAGTAGAAGATTTTGCGTTTGAGTAAAAGTAATAAAAACTTGACTGAAATTAAATGAAAGAGAAATAAGAAAATAAACGCATTTCATATTTGCACGCAACCATTTGCAGAAGACCTTCCATTCAAATACACATACACTGACACACACGCGATCACACCTTTTTACATACTTACATACATACCCAACAGTGACCGTCAAGTGACTGAAATTGAACTCTTCTGATAGAGGCTAGACTAGAGCAACTACATCAGTCACCTTGTTGATCAGCTACTCAATTTACACAGCTGGCTAACGAGCTTACAGTTTTATATACCCAGGGCCGCAGAGAGCCGAGCCGGGCCCCTGGGACAGTTCGCGTTTACGGCCCCCCCTAAAAAATAAACTCAATCCAGTAAAAAAATAACATAACATACATAAATTTTTCAATTCACATTGTCAGTTTTATTTCATCTTAATATATGTATAAAAAAACATGTGTCACATAATTGAGGCCAATGGACTCCTAAACTACTGAACCGATTTTGAATTTGTTTTGCACCCCGTGTGTAGTTTGATCTAACTTGAAATATAGGATAGGTGACTAGGTGACTAGGGTCTCGAGATATAGGCCAAAACGTGAACCCGGCTACCCCTAGAGTGTGTTTATAGAATGTGGATATCAAATGAAAGCTGTTGATGAGTGTTTTAGCAGAGGGTAATTTTCATACCCCTGGGTGACTAGGGTCTCGAGCTATAGGCCAAAAAGTCGACCCGGGTACCCCTAGAGTGTGTTTATAGAATATTGATATCAAATGAAAGCTGTTGATGAGTGCTTTAGTAGAGGGTAATTTCCATACCCCTGGGTGACTAGGGTATCGCGATATAGGCCAAAACGGGGACCCGGGTACCCCTAGAATGTGTTTATAGAATGTGGATATCAAATGAAAGCTGTTGATGACTGCTTTAGTACAGAGTAATATATTATCCAGAGACGGACTGGGACTAGGACTAGGACTGAGACTTAAGACTCGGAGTGGGACTGGGACTGGGACTGGAATAAAATACATACCACCTTCTGGGACAGGCAATAAGGCATGCAGAAGAATGAGAAGAACTTGAGAGAAGAGAAAAGAGAGAAGGAGATTGAGAAAGAGATAGAATGAGACGAAGATGGAGATAGTGAAGCGAAAAAGACGGAGGGAGGAGTGAATAAGAGATTAGAAAAAAGTGAAGAGCAGAGTCAGACGGAAAAAGCTTATTAAAATGTATGCAGATTGGCCAAATTTAGGGCAGGACAACGTCTGCCGGGTCTTCTAGTATAAAATTAGATTTACTGGAGCACTTACACAAATGAAATGTTAGATTTAATTGTTTGATATGCTTACATTATTTTTTCTAAATATGTACATTTTAAGAGCTTAAATCAGCCAAGGAAAACCTTTCGTGCTTTTTTGGTCTGCGAATATGGAAATTACCGATTCAAAACTATTGCTGCGAACAAGGCTGGACTCCAACGCCAATGTTACAAGGCTTGTCAAGCGATTTTGGCTCATAGTAGAACGTAAACAATTTTTCACGCGAGACAATAGACTGTGCAGATGTTAGGAAATAATGCTTCCATCTTCAAGTCATGAAATTTGTTCAGAAGTTGAAATGTTGGCAGCGAATCACATCCCAAATTTGCAAAGTGGATGGCTTTGGGATTAATGATTTCATCTAATAGATCCGTAGAAATATCGATGCCATAAATCGTGCAGAATGCCGTTGCCTTTTCTCTGAGCTCTTATTCCGTAAATTTAATCGCAATGTCATTTACGGCTTCGAAACGTTTTGTCATGTTGCCAATCAAGCAGTGCAAAAGAACGTAAAAAACTTGCTGTTTGAATTGAGTTTCGGAATCACACTCAGGTGATTCGCCAGGTAATTCATCGACCTGGCGTTTTCTTATCTTCCTTCTTTTCTCTGCGAAGGTATTCACAACTCCTATACTCCCTGCCAGAATTTTACATTCTTGAAGTATGTTCGACCATTTATGCCTGAACTTCTTCAACTCATCAATCAGGCTCGTATATTTTCTGTTTCCACGTCCAGTGTGGCATTTCTAGATTGCAGTACCAGATTTCGATGGTTGATTACCGTCAACACTTTAAGCCAAATGGAGGCTAAGAGAATACACTCAAATGGCAATTGCCCTGGCTGCCCCCCCCCTCTCCGTGGCCCTGTATATACCGCATCGACCGATAGGATGCTCATAGACGGTTATTTTGGTCGCGACGTCCATTGAGTTAAGTTTTAACAAGCTATTTCATGCTTTTTTGTTAACTAGTAGAGACAACCAAGCTTTTGAGAAAGGTTTCAATCTTCTTGGTGTCCGCCTTTCCGTCTCTCTCGCCCTCGCCCTCTTCATCTCCATGTACATCTTCAACCCTCTCTCCATCGTCATCTATATTTCCTCCGCCTATCCCTCCCTTTCCATCTCCTATGTTACAATCCTCCTTTCTCTTTATCCTTCGTTTTGCCTTTACCTATGTCCCTTCATTTGTCCTAATTCTGCCCATCCGTCCTTTGCTATTTGTGCGTCTTACTTTTGCACTTCTAGAACCTCTCCTTTTCTATCACTTTCACTCAGGTTGCTTGGTCTCTTACTTTGCAGATTTTTATGGACTTGATTTTGGCTTCCCTCAATGTCTTAATACAGACACTTCTCCTGCCACAGCTTGTAAAGATATGTCTTATGGAGCGAACTCATGAATCTACCCCACTCCGAACATGTCCCTAATCAGCCATATAAAGAGGAACATACTCTCAATCAGAATAGCGTGAGAAAGCTGCTTGCCAAAGCGAACGCCTAGTGGATTTTCGAGCTCCATCCTTCACCTCCCATTTCCGCACTTTTTGTATTCTTTTATGGAGAGCCTCATGAATCCACCTGCTAGACTAAAAGGAATGGATGGTGATATAACAAACAGTAAGGTCTGGAGTCAACACTATAAATTCCAGTGTCATTTCAATACCTTAAGACATAATGTGTGCGTGCCTTCACTGAGGCGATTCTATAATGGCGTGTGCCCTAAGATGGAGCTTTGGCTCTATGTAGATTAACTAGGCGGGCGTTTTTCGGAGGCATTTAAAACATCTGCTTTTGAAGTATACGTTTCTTACCCGCTAAAAGAATTGGCTTGAGTTTGTTTGGCTATTTTAAATTTAAATGAGATTCGAAAAAGAATCTGAGAGTTGGCCATATTAGTCGCAGGATGACCTAAACAATATGACGCACCATTTCCGAGATAATCTAGCAAGTATCAGAATGGTGCTAGTTTCGGGAACATAGCGAGTCTATACCCGGTAAAGGACTATCAACACCAACAACACTTCTAAAAACCCAACAACAACATGGTGTTCTTTATACAAAACAGAAAAAGTAAACAAAAAGGCTTTATGGGGTGCCAATTGACTATCAAACGAACAGTGTTATTTGAAAAAGCATTTGCTTCACCATTATTAAAATCAGTTTTTGGGAATTTTTCGTTATTTTTGTTTGGAAAAACAGATGAAGAATGCAAAACGTATACCAAGCAGATATATCTGTCTTGGCGGCAGGAAGATACTTCTCCAAGACCCCATTTTCTCTGCGCCTTCTCCAAAGTCCGAGAAATGCTGAAAGTAAATTCATAATATCAGAAAATTTTCCAATCTGTATTCTTTTTGTAGCCGGACGTATACCACGATTGCTTAAAGTTGCAGTTTTCTCTTTCATTGGTTTGTGAGTTTGTGGGAGCTACAAAGAGAGTAGCGAGTATTATTGTATACCTTAAAGCATACCAACCGAGAACAAGTTTGGCTAACAAGTTCATTAAAGCGTAGTTAAAATGAAATATTTTGGTAGTTAGGGAGCTGATTGGATAAATCTTTTCGTACTTAATATGATGTGACGAATATTAGTAAGTTCAATACATCAGTATGCCGCTAGCAAGCATAAGATGACAACAACAACAATGTAAGCAGAAGAAATACTAAGTATATGCTGCGCCAAATAAGCAACTATTCGGGAAGGCTGTTCGGAAAAGTCTAGACCCAGAGAGAATATAATGATAAAGTAACTAAGTGGTATATAAGTGGCGCAATCTAAGGAATTAGTCATCAGTCTTATTTTAACACGCTGTAAGTGCAGTATGCGAATACATTACCATTGTAGTGCGGAGCAAAGAGTATTTTCTTGTCCAAACTAATTGAGTTCATTCATTCAGCTCTGAAATCCAGCGAAGAATCACTCTTGCCAATAAATGCTACTTTGGACTGGGTATGCAATTGAAAAGTAAAGTCCTCTCTCGGCAAACGAAAATCATACTCTACAAGTCACTTATCGTACCCATCCTGCTATATGGTGCAGAAGCATGGACCATGACAACATCAGATGAAGCGGCTCTAAGAGTGTTCGAGAGAAAAGTGCTTCGAAAGATTTATGGACCTCTACGCGTTGGCGATGGTGAGTAGCGAAGAAGATTTAACGATGAGCCTTACGAGTTCTACGCAGACATTAACATAGTCCAGGGAATTGAAACGCAGCGGCTGCGCTGGCTAGGGAATGTTATGCGAATGAAAGATGACGCTCCGGCCAAGAAAGTATTTCTATCGGAACCCGCCTATGGAAGCAGAGGTAGAGGGCGGCCCCACTCCGCTGGAAGAACCAGGTTGAAAACGATTTAAACTGCTTTGGTGTGACCAATTGGCGCCCGTTAGCAAAGAAAAGAAGCGACTGGTGCGCCTTGTTGGAGCGCCATAACCGTTTAAACGGTTAAACGCCAATTAAGTAAAGTAAGTAATTGAGTTCATTAATTCGACTGTTCAGTGAGACGAACCGATAAGAGAAGGCAAGAAATAATCAAAATTCGTCAAAATATAGCGCACTCGCAACACTAGTTTTGGTTAATACTAGTTGAGAAGTAGTTTACTACTAGTTTATTTAACTGCAGGTTAAATGCGAACGTGTGCATACTTAAATATAAAAATACATAAATTGCATACTACACGTATGTGAATTTATACATATAATACATATAAACACGCATAAATTTATTATAGCATTTTTTGATGTGTTTCTTCCTGCCAAAAATCGAAACTGAACTTGGGCTAAGGTTTTCTGACGTTTTCGTTTGCATTGCCAGACAATTTCCTTGCGTAAATGCATACACACACACACACATATAAATACTTATACATAGAAACTATTTTGAACAAAATTTTGCTTCCGTTTTACGACTTTATGCATGTGTAGGTGGGTGCACATTTTGAATGTGTTTAAATTTAACTGTTTCTCTCGGCCAAATGTAATTTTCTTTTCTGAACTATGTTTGTATGTATGTAGTACATACTATGTACATTGCAGCCCTTCCCAAGCTCAGCTCTTTCAATGCGAAATGTAATGAGATCACCTAGCCACATATGTAAGAGTCTTCATAGGTTTTGTTTTGCTTTTGTTGCGAAAATCAGTAGTTCGGAACTGGTACCCTTTCGTAGATATAGTTCCTACATTTAGAACCATTAACCCATAAGCCCGAGAAATTGTTTTCCAAATGAACTTTATTACTGATAACCGAATTCTCTCCATTGTGCCTAATGCGTGTTTTTGGGGTGAGTAAATTTTTGGTGAAATTCTGTGTAAAGCTCTTTAAAAGAAAGCCCATTGAATCAAAAAAGTTTTGCAGAAACAATTGCTTTAAAACCGCTCTGTGTAGCCACCGCTGTCGGCGTCTTTGCCTAACAGGGCCCAAATAGGTATTTACGAAATTTACGAAACATGCCCCAAAGTATGAAATAATTTGTTATGCGCATTGCGCATGCAAAATATTATGTAGATGCCGTGTTTTAAGGAAAATATTGCCCCTAAAATTATGCACCATAATAGTTGTATAAAATCAGTGGTGGGATTCTTGTTTAAATATTGCAAGGGTGTCAAAAGCTCATGGCAAACCATAAGATTGTTAATGAAAACCAAACAAAGAGTTGTAATTTTAACAAAAACTTTTAACAATACACCAAAACTTCTTTTTATTGAAAAACTATATATCGTTAGCATAATGTGAAAATGTGCTAAGTCACTTTTTACGAATTTTACAGGAGACAAAAAAAAACTGAATAATTTTTGAAATAAACTTTTTTTCAAAACTGTGAATGAGGATGCCTTAATTGCAATACTTTTGAGTGTAGAAGCTTTGAAAGAGATAAAAAAAAATCATGTATGTTGACCCAGCAGCTATTTTATGACTTAGCACAATTTCCGCACTCAAAACAAAGTTTTTCTCCTGACTTAGCACTTTTTACTCAATATGTTTCCCCATCACTCCTCCCCTTTAATGATTGAAATACAACACTAAAACTATATATGTCACAAAAAATACTATTTATTTGTCAAACTGTTTCTAACGATTCTGATCTGTGCTCTTTTGCCGGATGGTGCGCAGAAAATAATTTATTTTTAAATTCGAACAAATGCTGTGTTGTGTCTTATTCCATGAAGACAACTGCCACATACTTTATCTACAAACTAAATGCTAAATCTCTTAATCGTTGTCAAGAGAGTAAAGACTTGGGTGTAATTTTTGACTCCGAACTCTCTTTTTCTAGTCACATTGACTCCATTGTTTCAAAATTTGTTGCAATGGTTCGGTTCAGTAGACGTAATACCAGTGACTTTAACGACCCTATGACGTTGAAAGCACTTTATATATCCTTGGTCAGAAGTGGTCTTGAGTATTGCTCAATAATATGGAATGCTTTCTATGATCTAACTCCTATAAAATTGAGAAAGTTTTAGAAAAATTTTAGAAAAATTGCTTTACAGACGGCCCCATCATATACCAGCAGGCACAAATTGCTTGGTCTTCAGGCATTGCATGACAGAAGAACTTTTAACTCACTCATGCTTGCCTATAATCTAATGAACTTTAGCACGAATGCTCTGATTTATCTAATTTGTTCATTCCCATATATTCCACTACCGGATCTTCGGCATATAGATTATTTATCGAAATAACTCATAAAACGAATTATGCTATGAATGAACCTATACCTAGGACTATACATCTAGCAAATCGATACAGTAGTGTTATTAATTTTAATAATAGCTTATATAACTTTAAGCTTGATTGTTTTCTATTTTTAACTAGTCTGTAGAAAGCATGTAGTTTTCGACATGTAAGAATTGAAGTAGATTATGGTCAGCGCAAAGCATTTATATAAAACACCAAAGGCATGTCACAATTGGGTGAATCCAATTTCAATGGGTTGTGTTCGCAACCCTCTCAAGGGGTTGCCAGCGTAATATATAGCTTCTCCAACCAACTGTCAACCTCACCTACCCGTGGCGAATCGTTTTATTGACAGCCGAGGCTCTGGCGACCCCAAGTTCCTCATGGTACTAGCGGGTGGGGAGGACGGGATGGCATATAAGGTTTAATGTGTTCATATAAATCGTTCCCGAGACGGTCGGGCTAGTAGTACCTTAATAGTGCTTTGTTACGGAGCGTACCGGATCTATATCCGGCTAAGGACCATCAACATCGCCCAAAGCCTTCGGGGAGGTCTTTATCGTTAATACAACAACAACAAAGTATGTACTTTTAGACTGAAATAATAAATAAATAAATAAAATCCGCACACAAGGAAATGACTAGTAATTCAGATTGATATTATTGACAGGTTGACTTAGCACATTTACACATCCTTGCCACAGCACGTAAAAATCAAAAATTTAAATATTTTTTTGTGATCGATGTATTTGAATTCAGTTTCAAAACTGCATTATATACAATTTTTCAAAAAAGTGACTTAGCACATTTTCACATTAAGCTAACGATATACAATTTTAAAGCGTGACTATTTTTCCGGAAAACTTAGTTTTAAGTTTACGAAATTTTTTTTATACAAAATTCTTCGAACTTTTGAAGTCTACCTTTAGGCACGTTACTCGCCTAATGTCTAATAATCACATGTGGGCGGGTTGGGTTAAACGATGCATTAGAAACAATTATTTTAAACTAATATAACAAAACATTTAGCTCAAGGATTATAGCGACTATTCCATCTGGTACACACCTCCAAACCCAATCATAGTAAGTCTACCTGAAAGTATTCTACACATATTGCGATCAAGTACGTAGAGTACAAATGCGTATCATACATCAATATAACACAAGTAGATATCAGAAAAAGCTATATATGTGACCCGGCCTATGAAAAGGTGGCTTATGACTCCCAAAAAAAGAAAACTAATAAGAAAACTGAAGAAATGCATTGTTTATCTTTAACAGCTGTTTCTGGCAATTTCTTTTTTGAGTCATAAGCCACCTTTTCATAGGCCGGGTCACATATGTATGTAGCTTTTTAAGGAAAACTAGATTTTGTGGAAAACTACCTATTGAAATATCTTTCATACATTTACATAAGAATGTCTCGAAAACAAGAACCAAACCCAAAATTATAATTCAGCATTCTCATTAAGCAAACCGAATACCTTTCGAAGAGCTCATTGCTGGGTCCGGACTTTTTTAAAATTTCTATGTAATTGGAAATGCAGATGAACTTAATTTCTTGTAGTAGATTGTGTATCTACAACCTCCTGCCTCCTGTCCCCTCAGGTCAACTGTCCGTTCTCTCCCTGTCCGTCCGTTCATTCACATTACCAATTTATTATACATTTTATTAGCTCATTGATTAATATATGTCCCTCGTGTCTGGTTTGAAACTGCAGTGGTTTGAGGCGTAAAATTCACCTCCAATCTTAGTAGCCTTCCTTCTACAAGACATGTTGTTCAGGTGAGCGCTTAAGCTACGATGTTCCTTACAATTTCACTACGCACTCTCTTTCCTCTCACCGAGGTTCCCTGATAACGGCTCGCCGCGCGAGACAAACAAAATGAGAACAAGAATCAAACTGATCACTTGAATGCGTCTAATGGTGTTATCAGGTCTCGACTTGGGGATTTTTGCTATTTTGGACAAATGTCATAATAAAATGATATTCGGCGTAGATGGAGTTCTCTTATTACGTGGTGTATGCTGCCAGATCTACGCACATTCTTTTTTTGACATCACAACACACCATAAAGCCCATCACTCACCTGATACGCCAATCACTTAACACACACTCCTTCTCCAAACATAGAATGAGGTTTAATCTGGCTAGAGCGACATTCGTGATTGACTGTCGTTCTGCTCTGTCGCGCCCATGTTTAAAAATATTTGACAGATATCCTTTGTAGCCGCCATCGTGAATATATTCAGGCATAATAGATGACGTGACTTGTCGAAATACCCTTAGTGGTGAACAGTGTTGCCATTTTAGGCTCAAGCTAGATTTAGCTTTCTTTTTCTCCGTTTAGCTTGAAAAGATGTGCGATTAGCTTTCAGTCAGACTTTTGTTCTTAGAAACTAGTTAGCTCTTTTTCTAGCCTTTTTCAACGTTTCGAAAACCACAGAGTAACAGTTTATGTAGATCAATTTAGGAACATGGAATGAACTTGGCCTAGATTTAAAAAATTTGAAGGGCTAGGAAAAGATAATGTTGGCATTATGGTAGGCAGAAATCGAGGCGTAGTAACTTTATTAAGCAACATCAACTTAATATCATTTTCCTTCAGTGTGTTTGCCATTTTGATACTATAACTGTTTCATCTGCTTCGAAACCGCTTAAGAGCGAAAATGAATTTTTGATTTCAGAAACATATAACTGGGTTGCCAAGTCCACATGTAGGCAAAAGAGCTATGCAATAATAAATACATGCTGCGTAAAACGACGGACTCGTTCCGTTGCAAATCGCATCCACACGATGGGATAACTCCTTGTTTTTAAACGGTTTTATTTAGCTGACTTGACAGACGGCCGGCCGGCACGAATTTTGTAATTGATATTTAGTACTTCCGATAAGCTACAAGCTGAAGCTTGGAATATAGTCAGAACACGATAACAATGCAATAATAAGAAAAAAATCCTATAGTGGCGCATGGTCGAATATTTCAAAAACCGTATTTGTGTCCGATTTGGCTCATATTTGGAACGCATAATACATAGATGAATAGAAAGGACCAATGAAAAAAATTGCCGATAGGTGGCGCAAGGATCGGATATTCACAAATATCGTATTGTGGCCGTTTGGTCCATATTTGGTACACATAAAAACATATATGAATAGAAGCGATCTACGAAAAAATATCGCCGCTAGGTGGCGCAAGATCGAGATATTAAAAAATCGTATTTATTGTCCGATGGCTCGTATTTGGAACACATAATACATACATGAATATAAAGTGGCCTACGAAAAAAATCGCCGCTAGGTGCGCAAGGACGAGATATTCAAAAAAATCTATTTGTTGTCCGATTTGGCTCATATTTGGAACATATAATACATACATGAATAGAAAGCGACCTATGATGTCAGATTTGGCTCGTATTTGGAACAAATATTACATACAGTCCCATAGAAGTGACATCATAATATTTTGAGTTCGAGGAGGACAAGCGTATATGGCGTAAAGTCTGGGAAGATTATGTATTGAGGACTTAGATGTAACAATGGTCAGAAAGAGTCCGTGTAATAATGGGTCACTAAATGAACTAAATAGAATGACAATAATAGCAATTAATAAAGGCTAAAACTTGAAAATCAAATAATTAAAAAAATGTTTTAAGTTAACGATCTTGAAAACACTAGACTTACATGACATACTAATAATACTAAACGCTAGACAGAATTAGGTCGGTCTAAGTACTAGTCATCACACTCCTCATCAGTCTGGGCGTTGGTCAGACAATTATAAAACGCACGCGTAAAAGTTCTATTGATACTCATAATATAGACCAATCTGACCTTATCAGTTCTGCATACCTGCCTCATGTTGTTTTAGAAATTCACGCGCCCAACGCTGTTATTCTAATGTCCGCTCACGCCTAGATTGATGAGGAGTGTGATGACTAGTACTTAGGACCTACCGATTATTTTCTAGCTTTTATGGATATTTTATTCAGGTAAGTGATTGTTTATTTTCATAACACGTTATAACTTAAACATTTTTTGTTAATATTTTATGTATGTACTTATGTCAACAGCATAATATTATTTGAAAGATACTGTTGAGTCTGAGGTTTATAGCTCATATAAGTAAGAACTTACATAAGGAATTATTATAAGCCATCAAGGTAGATATATAACACTTTTATTATAAGGCGCATGTACCACAAATAACGCTTACTTACACAATAAGGCCTAAAAGAACTACTTCTGTATTAGGACCTTTATATAGGGCTATCTAGAGCCACGCAAATCAGATTACATCAGCTGTCTAATATCGAGGTTGAATAAGGATTCGTGTACCATATGTATAACGTTATATATATGTTTATAGCACATATAAAATTGCTTGGATGTATTAGAAGCACAATATTACTTCAATTACTTTATTCTATCATACTAACCTACTTCAATACTTTATTTAACCGGTGGTCACTCATCGGCAGTGGTTCGGCAAGCTTAGAAGTGTCATGAAATATCCCTCACAAAAATTCATTTACCAGCTATCGTCTGGAGTCGTGTAAAACACATACACTCAGAGAAAAATCGTCTAAACGAACGAAACAAGTTCAAAGTAAGACATTCGTGACTAAAGTCTGTTAGAAGTATGTTCTTTCTTAAACTCGTGACCGATGGGCTTGTTTGTAAGAACGGTTTTTCAAGCACACCGTGTTCGTACTTATGTGACACTTTGTATGATGTGTGAAACCTTCTGTGCTCATTGCAAGCACTATTTGGGCATGATAAGATTTGCGATGTCTCACGCGTCGAGGAACATTTATGGTCGATTTAACATTTCGGTCTCAATTCAAGAACGGTTTGTGCGTGATACATTGAGGGGATGTGGGAAGGTCAGTTTTTTAGAAGTAGTACCCATTTAGTTATCTTTTTTAATAATAATTTTTTTTGTCATAATAAAAACATAATAACAAAAAATTATTATTAACATTCCAAAGTACTTAGAAAAAACACATGATATGTATTGTTTTCATACATTCTCTCTTATTGAGAAATATTCTGTTATTAAGACGTAATCTGAATATATACTTAAACACCTTTCATAACAAGTTGAGTAATTAGCTGTGCATTTATGATGTGGAACTGAACGAAAATATAAGAGTAAAAAAATAGAATATAAAACATACAATATAAAAACTACAGAGTTTGATGAGTGGTCGAACTCGCCGCCATACGATTGCAAC
>JARSSU010006679.1:2500-61900 GCA_029619165.1 Eurosta solidaginis
GACTGCTACATATTCTCTTACTCCGGGAAGGTATCGAACCCAATCCGGGTCCGTCTCCTGACCCCGGTCCTGAGAAATGGTTTTGCTGCATTTGCCAGAAAAGAATCTTTTTAGGACGGTCATACTCTGTTCAGTGTGTCTCGTGCAAGGGATGGTTGCATCGGACAGGTTGTTCTGGGCTTGATCCCAAAACCCGACGTCCACGTAACTTTATAAATCTTTTGTGGCTCCTTGCTGCTCACGCCCAAGGGCGTCCCGTAGTCTACGCCTAAGCGCACCCCCCACTACCTTCCAGCAGCTTCGCTGCTCAGCAAGCCACAACAAGTACCCGCTGCTGCTCGCGCCCCACGGCGCCAACAACTCAAACAGCTGTAACCACTCATAACTACTACCTTCGTAGTAGAGCTGGTAGCAATGCTGAGCATCAGCCCCTGCCCCCGTCTTCTTCTCCCCCCCTCTTTTCTGGCAGCAATCGTGCAGGTCAGGGAAACAGACTCTTAGTCCCTGCCTCCGTTTGCACCGTCTGCCAGCACAGAATATATAGGTTTGCGACATCCGCTCAATGCAGCTCCTGCCTTGGGTGGTGCCACTTTCCTAGATGTTCTGGTCTCCGCGACGGCAACCCCTCGACGGGTTTCATCGCGCCATGTTGCCAGGTCGCAAACCCAAATCATCCGGGTACCCCAATGCTTGCCCAAGGGCGCCAGTCCCAAGGCCACAACAGCAATTGCGTCCTGGCCTTCCACAACCTAGGCGTAGTCACCCGTCACTTACCCCTAGAGTGGCGGCGTCACCCCTCATGCACTTCAGAATTCTGCAGTTAAACTGTAATGGACTAACTGGGAAGATTACGGAGATAGTCGATTTCATGAAGCGGCACAACATCCGCATTGCTGCGATTCAAGAGACTAAACTCACAGCAAGATCTGCATTGCAGACCTGCTCTGGGTATAATGTCCACAGGAAAGACCGCGAGAGCGGAAATGGAGGCGGCCTCGCGTTTATTATACACCACTCTGTGCAATATTATATATTTGATCCTGGCATCGACCGCAGGGACAATGTCTTAGAACGTCAAGGCCTATCTGTCGGTCAGGCGATGCAAATCTAGAAATCATCAACATCTACATCCCTCCTGTCACCTGTTGCCCCAGTGGATACCGCCCTAATATCGAGGCCTTACTCACTGGCAACAATCGCATTATCTTAGGCGATTTCAATGCCCATCACGACCTATGGCATTCAAACTTGCGGGCGGACAGTAGGGGTGAGATGTTGGCGGATCAAATAGAAGAAACGACGTTCTGCACAATAAACGGAGACGCCCCCACACGTATGGTAGGAAGCTGTCATAGCTCGCCAGATATCTCAATCGTGAGCGCAGAACTCGTAAACTGCGTCAACTGGCAGCCGATGGTAACATTGGCATCCGACCACCTGCCCATACTATTTCGTTCGAGCGTACCGCCGACTTCATCGTCACCGAAAAACGCACTTTCATAAACTTCAAAAAAGGAAAGTGGGAAGAATATAAATCTGCAACAGACAGCAGCTTTGCTGCCCTCCCTATCCCGACTGATGCCCGCCAAGGGGAGCGTGCCTTCCGTAAGGTCATTGAATCCGCCTCGGCACATTTCATTCCCGCCGGGAGAATTCCCGAAATCCGGCCCCACTTCCCGGCGGAGGCCGCGAGCTTAGCGAGGGAACGCGACCTTATAAGACAGCTTGATCCAGGCGACCCCCAAATAAGGGATATAAACCAACGCATCAGATTGCTTGTGGACGAACACAAGCGGGCGAAATGGGAAGAGCACCTAAGAGGTTGTAACCTCTCTACCGGTGTAGGTAAACTTTGGTCCACCGTAAAGTCCTATCGAATCCGACTAAGCACAAAGACAAAGTTTCCATCGCCTTTGGCGATAAGGTGCTGTCGGATGCGAAAAATGCGCGAGCGCTTTCTGCCGACAATATATAATGCATCCTACGGTTGACAAAGATAGACGGAGAGCCAATAGACACGCACATAAACACAAATTCAGCGCGTCACCAGTCACCATCACCGCTAGAGAGGTTGAGGACGCCATTGGTCGCGCTAAACCATCCAAAGCAGTGGGCCCAGACGGCATAGCCATGCCGATGCTTAAAAACCTAGGGAAAGAGGGTTTCAAATATTTAGCGCATGTCTTCAACCTGTCTCTTTCCACCTTTGTCATACCCGAGAAATGGAAATGGCCAAGGTGGTCCCGCTACTAAAGCCTGGGAAACCAGCTAACATAGGTGAGTCATATCGTCCGATATCTCTCCTATCGCCAGTGGCAAAGACGCTTGAAGCCATTTTGCTCCCTTATTTCCAAGCACATTTGCAGCTAGCCCCTCATCAGCATGGCTTCAGAAAACTCCATAGCACTACCTCCGCGCTAAATGTCATTAGCACCCAGATAAATTGCGGTTTGAATCAATACCCCCACCATAGAACAGTACTCGTAGCGCTAGACCTATCAAAAGCCTTTGATACGGTCAACCATGGCTCGTTACTGCAAGACCTGGAAGGGTCTACCCTTCCCCCATGTCTTAAAAGGTGGACCGCAAATTATCTGGGTGGTCGGCAGGCATCGGTGCAATCAGAAACGAAACATCAAAACCAAGGAGAATTAAACAGGGGGTGCCACAGGGTGGTGTCCTATCCCACTTTTGTTTAATTTCTACATATCTAAGCTACCTTCACCACCGGAAGGAGTCACAATCGTTTCCTACGCCGATGACTGCACAATAATGGCCACAGGCCCAGGCCCAGAGATCGATGAGCTATGCAATAAAATAAACGGCTATCTCCCTGATCTCTCCAGTTTTTTCGCCTCGCGAAACCTGGCATTGTCACCGACTAAATCTTCCGCGACCTTATTTACAACATGGACGCCCCAAATGTCGACCATATTGAACATCCACGTCGATGGCACTACGCTACCGACTGTCCTACACCCCAAAATCTTGGGTGTGACGTTTGATCAGGATCTACATTTTGGTGCGCACGCAACCGCAATTGTTCCGAGAATTCAGAGCCGTAATAAAATCCTCAAATCCCTTGCTGGCAGTACCTGGGGAAAAGATAAAGAAACGCTCATGACCACATACAAAGCAATTAGCCAGCCGATTACGTGCTACGCGTCACCCATATGGTCGCCAAGCCTAAAAACTACCCACTGGAAGAAACTACAGGCCTGCCAAAATACTGCTCTCAGAATCGCCACGGGCTGTCTTCTTATGTCCCCAGAACACCATCTGCATAATGAGGCGAGAATACTCCCCATCAGGGAGAGAAATGAGATGCTGACCAAACAGTTTCTGTTGAATACCCAGAAACCTGGGCATCCCAACAGACATCTGATTGACGAACCAGCACCGCCTAGGGGCCTAAGGAGTCATCTCCGTAAGCATTTTGAGGAAATACGGCACCTGAGAACCCAGCCGTATGAAGCGAAAAAACACAAGCAGGTCCTTGGTGAACTCCATAGACAGGCGTCGGACCTTTATGTCGGGAATTGCCCGGTGAATCCAGTACTTGAAGAAAAATATCCAGAACTCGCGGAAGAGGAACGCATACTCCCCAGGGAAACGCGTGTCACTCTTGCTCAACTGTCGTTCTGGATACTGTAACAGGTTAAACTCTTACCTATCCAGAATCAACCCGACATACAAATGTATGCCCGCTTGCAATGTGTCCCCACATGACACCAACCATCTCTTTAATTGTAATGTGGAACCAACGCCTCTAACACCCCTTTCCTTATGGTCCACCCCTGTTGAAACGGCAAGTTTCCTTGGACTCCCGTTAGAGGATATTGATGACAATTTGTGATCGGTCGCGGCGGCTATTAGTGTGGGGCGAGCATTGCTCACACACACCAACAACAACTGCGGATTATAGACGATGATGACACACCTTCTTTAATGCGAACCTTTCGTTCAGAAGCGAAGGAGGCGGAAAAGACAATAAGATATCCTGCCGAAATAACAAACGGGAAACTGTCAGTAGATAAGTGAGGCATATATCTTGCCAAACTGTAGCGTGAGATTAGCGATGGAGGACGTAGCGGGCTCCCGTACCCGAAGTATTTATGATGTGGTCATAGGTACGAGAAAGGCGTAGTTTCAGTGGGCAGTCCCATAAAGCATTTCCTCCTTCCACAGAAAAAAAATCGGGCAGCGGCATAAGCTACTAGATAGTTTGATAATCCGACACCTAGGACACTGGGCCACTGATTGCGATTATTTTAAGCGTAAATGTTAACTGTGTGTTCAAATGTAAATAATAACAAAAGGGGGTTGGAATAGGTAGAAAACTACATTCACACTGAGTCTTCTGGTTGCAATGCTTTCACTTCGCCGTCTTTAACAACACGAATACTAGCTGTCTATATGCCGCGATTTCTTATTTCTCCCAAAACTTATACGGTTGTGACGTATAGTAACACAATCCGCTCAGTCAGGATTGTGAAGGATATACCGAGTCGTACGGCAATAGCATTCGCGTCATAAGTCCTGGAAAAGAAGCGTAAATAGTATATTTGAACGGGGATTAAAACTAACCACCTGCAATAAGGAAGTAAACACTCAGCCTATGGCAACCACATCCTTATTGGCAGCCAGAATTTCGAAATAGCTAAAGACTTTGTCTTTTTGGTACCAGCATTAGCCAGACATAAACTTCAGAAATGTAGCGAAGAACTAATCTTGCCGAAAAATGCTACGTCGGGCTGTGTACGCAATTGAATGCTAAAGCCTTCTACCCGCAAACGAAGATCATGACCTTAACATATCGTTCTGATTTATGGTGCAGAAGCATGGACAGTGACAACATCTGATGAGAAGGCTCTGGGAGTTTTCGAGAGATTCTTCAAAATATTTACGGGCCTCTACGCATTGACGATGGCAAGATCTATGCAAACATTAACATAGACCTGACAAAGCGGCTACGCTGGCTATGCAATGTAATGGGCAATGTTAGACGGCCAAAATGTTTTCAAGTTTTATCATCTATAAGTGAGTAATAAGACCTATCCAGTTTGACAATAGAGCTTAAAATGACAATGGCTGCAAGGGAATCTACTTTTTTGTAACCGAAAACCACTTTCCGAAGATTTAGGGGAATGTGAAAAGTATTTTCCAGATGTGAATCCGGTATGCTCTGCTTCTAGAACATTCTGGTATCAGCCGGAGTGCTGCGTGGGCGATTTCTTTAATCACTTGAACCTTCCGTTCCTTTGATTTTACTCGCCTGTTAGGTAAAGCATTCCTTACCGCAGATTTATCGCTACCCGGCAAACATTATTGTGAAAACGACGCAGCATGTCTGCACTAAATATTACCCTAACAATGTCTTAAGTACACCCGTCCCTAGAATTTTTCAAATGCGCATGACCTTGCGCATATACCATATTATCATGGACATTTCTTGATAAAATTAATCTAAACTAATTCCAACATAATTCTAAAAAGCGTTGTGCAAACAATTATATATGTATGTAAATCCAAAATAGTGGTTTAAATGCCAAACCACGCACGTAGGTACTTAACATGGCAATAACAACCCGCGGAAATAATACAATAAAAATAAATAAGAACAATAAAAGACTTCTTAAGCAGTTTGCTTGCAACAGTTGCACGTCGCCGCTTCTTTACAGTTATAATGGCATGAAAACTTAAAGTTCAAATATAAAAACATTTACTAATACATACATATACCACCCAGCAAACATTCGGAGTCATAACAGATTCTGAAAGGAATCCTAAATAGGAGGGTTTACGCTCTTTATGAGCTCATTTGGGAGTCTGAAATTAACGCATTTTCCTTCTTGCAATGGTCGTCCGATTTATGATCATATATCGTACAAGGCTGAATAGGAGTCATATATGACACCTACTGGTCTCATAAACATCTCATTTTCGGCACTTATGAGACTCCGAAAAGAGTTTTAGGACGATGATCAAAGGCATACATATGTATGTATGTAGATATGTATGCAGCCCTTACATATGAAAATTACGATTTTTTCGCTTAAAGTTGGAGAAGCTGAATTTAAAATAAAAATAAAATCGAAGGGACTCCTCCATAAGTAGGCCATACCGATGCCTTGCCGTCAGCGCTAATGGGAGATACATACATACACGTGTACATATGTATGTACATATGCACATATGTTGAGGGCCGCCTCGTTAGTCGGAGCACACTGGGAAACAGTTTAGTGGTCACAAAATGTTAAGAATACTTACAGTGTGAATATACAAATTGCTATAGGCCTCTAGTGGCAAACAAGAAGAAGCAAACATACGTACCAGTATCAAAAAAAAGGAAGATACGTTACAAAGAACGACTTGATTCAAATTTAATTTTGTAGGAAATTTCTTTCAAAATAAAATATGATTTTTTTTCCGAAGTTGCTTTGATAGAAGAATACTTTTGGGATAGGGCTCATAATTTTCATCAAATCGGAGTCCTAAAGGAGTCCTAAGTGATTACAGTTCTGAGGCTCAACCTTTTCACATATTTCGGATTCAGTTTTGATTCTTAAATTATGAAGGCTCCAAAAATGTGTGATGGGTATAGTTGTAATGTCTCTTTCATTCGTTAACATTTTCTGTTATCTTCGCAGCGCTGTCAGACCGACATAATACATAATTCTTTTCGTAAGTGCAATATTCATGACGCAAAGTATCAAAGACTTTTGAAGTTCGTTTGATGAAGGGCGTAAAGAATACTTCCATACATACATACATACATGCGTACGTACACTCATGCGGTTATGAAAAGTAATAAGTGAATACCTTTTTGTTAGTTTGTCTTCAATGAAAAGCTTACCTACATATTTATTCATATTTTGTGCGTTTGCACGTAAATAATTTCCTGTCCGCCAGCGATTTATGCAAATGTGCGTGGTAGCTTTTGTGTCGTACTTATCAGTCTATCTGCCTATTGAATGGCATAAACGTATAGCAATTTACTTATTTTTACATGGGTGTGTGTGTCGCTTCATGCACTTCTTAGCGGTATTTTATAATCGTTGTATGAGCCCTTTATGGCTTTTATGCGCTTTGTCATACGTTTTTCCTGGTACTTTTCTTAAGCCCACAGTCTAAGCATGAGACTGAGAAAGACATGTATAAGCGTGTAAAAGTACTTATCCATATATGGTAATGCAAGTATGCATTTCTTTATGCCTACTGTTTTTGACCCTTATTTTCTTGCTTGCAGTTGATTGATTGCCATTTGCATCTTCATTTCTTGCGCAAAGCTTTTTGTGTCCAAATACCCATCTTAAAGACTAAACAATGAGGTCGAACAAACAAAGAGATATGTAAAGAGCTTTTTGGTTTATATATACATACCTATATGCATACATATATGTATGTATGTATACAGCTGAACAAGCCTGGATCATTTTGAAGGCAGTATAGGCCCGTGCTTAAATTCCGAAGGTGCAATTTCTACTGTTGTCACACCTTCATAGCCTATACCTCCGACATTCCTACTGCATATTAAAACTAGGCAAATTTAGTAGATATAAACTGTATATCAAGTAAGTAAACAAGTCTAATTGCGAATGAAACCGAATATTACATACCCAGCTTAGTGCCTTCACAAGCATATTAAGGATACATTTAAAAGGAAATATCACGAATGAAAATTAAAAATATGTATCAAAAAATTTAAAAATTTGAGAAATTTTTACGAAAATTTCGAAATTTTTTTAAAGTTGTCTAATTTTTTTGGAGTATGAAGTTTTGTAGCACAACCAATTTTAATCTAAAACAAGTAAGGACGGGACTATCTTCTGCTGTGCCGAAGACTTCATACCTTTCATGAATGACGCTGAACAATAATCTTATTTCGTTCGTAATCTCCAAATAATCGGATGTATAAGATAAGAAATAAAAAATAAAGAATAGGTAGGTACTTTTTGTGAGGATGCAAAGTTTCACGTTTTTTGTGGTCTGCATGTAAAGGCTATGGCTACGAATCACGTATTTCAACAATATATGACGTAAACGTAAGTATTTGATGAAATTTGTGACATTAGAAGCTTCTAGCCGCAAAAAGAGGGCAAAACTGACAGTTTATATGGGGTATATAATATATATACCATCGATCTCTATGATTTTTTCAGACAACAATATATGCTTTATACGTAAGCATTTGCTGAAATTTGAAGCTTCTAGCTGTTAAAATAGGGCAGTAATTACGAAAAGTTTCTTATTTGAACAATCGGTTGTGGGGACCTATACTATATACACGACCGATCTCATCCATATTTTCAGACAACAATGTGTGCAATATACGAAAGTATATGGTGAAATTTGAAGCTTCAATCTGATAAATTGAGGAAGATATGACAAAAATCCTCTTTTCTGAAAAATCGGTTGTATGGAGGATATATGCTCTAGTCGTCTGATCCGACCGATTCCGACAAATGTCTAATCGGACACCTAAATACACTCCCTCAGCAAATTTTATCAAGATATCTCAAAAATTGAGGGACTAGTTTGCATACAAACAGACAGACGGACATAGCTAAATCAACTCAGCTCTTCATCCTGATTATTTCGGTATACTTAATGTTGGGTCTACCTATTTTCCTTTAAGGACTTACAATTTTGAGATTCGTGCCAAAGTGAATATACCATTTCATTTTCATGGAAGGTATAAAAACACAATACATTGCTCACACGACATTCGTATTAATTTCTTACAACTTTCTTCCATATGAATAGAGATGGGATTATACCGGGTATTTACCATTTTTATGGGTAAATACCCGGAATATTCCTTTTTTGTATATTTTTTTGGATATTAAAAAATCATTTGAATCGAGGCTGCTTTGAGTTACCATTCAGCAATAAAATTTATACGTCATTTGAAATTAAAAAAATTTCGTTTTGATTTTAAACAAAACAACCCAGCAAACCTCAGAGTTAACAATTAGTCTGAAGGGAATCCAAATTTTAGATCGTTCGCACTCGTTATGAACTCATTTAGGAGCCCGAAGTGAATGCTATATGAATTCTAGCATGCTCATATTTTGCCTCTAACATAAGTCTGATACAGGCCTCCTTCCAATATCACATATGAGCCTGATTGGCCTCATATACTGCTAATTTTGAGTTATTTAATGACACTACTTCAGGGCTTTTAGGAAGAACTTTTGACACATATCCGAAACGGAAAACATAGGGGAGAAAATTGTTTTGATAAATCTCTCATGAGGATAAGATAGAAATGAAATTAGTATTAGTTGAATTAAATTTTTATTTAGAATAAATTGTCGCAGAAAAATTTCTGAGTTTTTATTCCAGAGCTGTCTAGTTTACTAATTTTAATATTTTTCGTTTGTTCAAAATTTCATCAAATTGGAGTCATAAAAGTATCTTAGGTGATAGTATTTTTGAGGTTGATATGTTTCACAAATTTCGTATTGTACTCCAGAACTGTAAGCCCTCCGAGAATATTTATAGGGTACACATATTTACGCAAACAAAGCTGCCCCTCAAACATGCTCACGACGCTCATAATTTAAGAATCCGAAACGAGTCCAACATAAGTGGAGTCAGAAAAGCGTCGAAACGCGTCCTGGTGTGTCGAGCTATATATGTCCGCAATATGCGCTAACGATGCCTAATAAATAGTCCTAATAGGTGTCGTGTAATCAGAGTTTATTAGGGTTAAAAAGGACACCGGAAAGAGTTTCAGTAGAGGATAATATGAGCTAGCTATTTAAAAGCCTTTTAAGACTCATGTCCGACTCTTATTTAGGCTCAAATGATATACTTACGTTAATAGGCTCATATAGGAGACCATTGCAAGAAGGAAAATACATTGGTTTCGGCCTCAAAAATGAGCTCATATCAACTGTGAACGCTCCAATTTAAATATTTTTTCTGACTTAAAATTGTTGCTGGGTTAATTAAAATTTGGGCAATGGTATGCATAATATGGTAAAGATTTATTAAAAACGCTGGACTACAGAACGATAGCTCAGACGAACGATTCGCCTCCAAACGATTTCGTCTAGCAATGGTATTCTCTATAATTTTCGTTCGGCCTTTACGTTTCTTACTTAATGTCAAACAGACAGGCGAAAGCAAGTGTCAAATGATATGCTGCCATCGTTTAACATAGTGCAAATACACTAGCGATTCGTGTCTGAAGCGAAGCGAACGTTCGTTTCGTAATAGAAAATGAGGCCCTAAAACTAATTCTACCGATAGCGCAATATATAACTACCCATCAATACATTACAAATCGGGTACATTTTGTATTGAATGGATTGAATGTGTGTGTTTGTTTTCCATATTTTCGAAAAGATTTGGGTAAATATTTGGGTATTTACCCATTTTTACCATATATAACCAATTTACCGGGTATGTATCATTTGGATATTTATCCCTTTCCCATCTCTACATATGCAGCTTAATATTTTATATGGAAGAAAATTTGGAACACCCTTCGGAAAAAATTGTTACTAATTTAATTTGAATTTTGAGAGACATAAATATTGCTTTTACTTTTTGAGAATATAAATGATTAAGCTACTCAAAAAAAATTTAGAAAAGTTTAGATAAAAAGTTCGAAGTTTTCGTAAACTTTTACCGAAATGTCTTTGATTTTTTTACATAATTGAAAACAAAAGAAAATAGTTTAATTAACGATATATAATAAAAACTGCTACTGTGTTGGATATATTCAAATATCTTCCTCCCTCAGAGACCATTAACATAAACGCTTTGATCGCCTCAAAGCGAATACCGCGGCAATGTGCACAATTGTTATCTTATGTCGCTGTCGAAGCATCAGATGGAAACAACGTGACCAAAGCGTTTATGTAAATCTAGCTTAACACAGTCACTATCAAAAAATAAATGTTCGCATTCTTAAATGATCGACTTGTAGCACTGAAAGCTTTTCGAAAAGATAAACTACACTGTCGTCCATTTAAAAAAGGCGGTAAAGTTCATTTACTGTCTTTTGATAATTTTGCTGCCAATAATTATAGTTAACTTATTTGCAAAAAAAATCTTATCTGAAATTCAATTTCAAAGATCAAAGAGGGGTTTAACTCTATAATTAAGTTGAAAAATTAAACAAAAATCAATTTTCTATAAATTCACTTTTCACACTTTAGTGCGTTTTTGATATCCAGGGCAGCACAGAGAGACGCAACACGAGCATTTAAATTTTCTTTGAATTTTCGCACTTTGGCCTACCATATTATTACTAATAATGTTTCGTACCATAAATTTATTAAACATTTTGTTAAGTTGAAAGCTTTAAGCAACTCTTTAAAAAGAAAAATGTGCACGGTCTTCTTAGGATTTTGCTCATAAATATTATATTTATTGACATAATACCAAGAACCATGATTCTGCCAAATGAAAATGTTATAAAGGTTTACGGCTTATAAAATTGTATTCTACTAAATTTCTGTGCTGGCATACCATGCCCTTTTTGCAAAATTTTACTAAATATCCATTAAGCATATAGCAAAAAAGCTTGCCAAGTCTCACCACTTTATCAGAATTTGTTTGGTACATATACGGTTTTTTCGTAATTTTATAAATCGAAAAAGTGGCCGTATAATCTGATTTCGTCCATTTCATTTTTTTTGGTGCGTTGTATCCGAAACAGCTTTTAGAAATGGACAAGAAGTAACTTACACCGAGTCCTTGTCTAAAACCCCTCCTTCAACTTTCTCATCGTACTTTGACCGTGAACCAGATAACTAGTCCACTGCCAATGGGATAAAACTATTTTGCATAAAGGCTGTTGGAATAAAATCACGGCTGTAAAAATGCTGGAATGTCCTAGGCGATAAAGCCCATTTCACGAAGCCTGATCAGTGATCGGGCGTCAGGCAGCTTTCCCGCAATATCCACCGAATGTATGTTCAGCATGATATTCAATTCCAAGGTAGGTGTTGTTTGACATCATCACCATAGGACACTACCTTTAGCTCTACTAGAAGCTCGTTTACAACCACAACCAAGGGATGAGATGAGATAGAATACCCCCTGTAGCGTGCCTTTGCACACCTTTCTCTGGATTGTAAACATTCTGTTGCAAGGCCAATTTTATATTGAATTCAACCAGAGACCTCTAGACTCCGTGTGTACCGATGGAGCAAAAGTTTGGGTCCAAATGGCCAATCCGGCCCGCAGTAGAACGCGAAATAATGAAGAATGAAAATTCAAAGTGTGGCTACTTGAAATATTTGTTTTTGTTCACATCGCGACACATGCGTGTGCGTACAAAACCGTTAGCATGTATTGATTGTGTCGCGCTTTTTATATACACACATGTGGGTATATATTTGATATGTTTTGTGCACCGAAACAGAGATCATATTGGACACCTCAGTAAATTTGATTAATGTTCTTATAACGTACAGTATATTGATCAACATCTGTCATATGAGTTCATCAAACTTTTTATAATATCAAACAAAGATTGACTAAAATGATGTAAAAACTAAAAAAAAATTCAAAATGTTTACAGGGAATTAAAATAATTTAGTGTTCTTCGGTAGCATAAATAATTAAGTTAGCGCCGCCTATTGCGACCCAATTAAATTCTTCTTGTTATATTTCTAGCAGTTAATATTAGAAATGTAGCGCAATTTCGATAAAGATACTATACATACATATTTATGGATGTAAACATTAGCCATGAATAAAGAGTTTATATTTTGGTGAGAAAAAAATTAGACAAAAATATGGACGTTTGACACCAACGTAATATTTGTTCGTTTTTAAGAAATTTTATTCAGATATTCAAAAAACCAAAAAAGACTAAAATTGGATGCTACTAAGCACTACTAGTCAGCAGTTTTTGGTCCAGCCCATCATTAAGGAAGATGTATGGAACAATTTTGAATAGTTTCAATTCGTTGAAATAGCCAATATTGTATTTTACTTAACACAGCCTGAATAGGAGTAAAAGCGCTTACATTATACGAATAAGTTCCATTTGTGAACTGAGTTCTATAAAGGAAAAAATTTTAATTTCCAAAGACCTGTCACAGCAAAGGAGCACCCAAGGCTTTGCCACTTGGTACACTCTACGATATGATCATAAGATTGGTATAGGGATTGATTGGGCCCCAGCGGGTTATGGGTTTAGAATATTCCCGAGGTAGGTATGCCTGTCGTAAGCGGCAATTAAAATACCAAATTGATTCAAGGGTTGTATAGCCCAAGCCTCTCAGGATGTCGCCAGTGCAATTTATAGCTTCTCCAACCTAATTTTCAACCTCACCTAGCTAGTAGCTAGTACTCCTGAAGAAGTGCTGAAATGATTACATGATAGTCCCGAAAATATCCCGCAGTGGTTCCGAAATGATCCCAAAAATAACAGCGAAATAACCCTGCATTATGCTGGGAAACACCTACTTTTAAAAAATGGTTTAGACGAAAATCTTTATGAAACATAAATAAAATATTGCTCTGAAAGATAAACGCTTTTAAAATCAACCGATTTACAGGTGAATTCAACCTAAATTTCTGTAAATTTTTATCTATTGCAGATAACTTTTAAATCATGTTCTCACAAATTGTTGATTGGAATCAACCGTTGCAGCAGTCAAATTAAAAAAAAATCATCTCCATCCATTTGTATGCTATAGTGGCTAACGAAATAAGGTGGCAAGTAGTTAATAGTCTGGAAGGATGTAATTGATTTTTTAAAGATGTTGCTTAATATTCCCCTCGAACTATTTTTTTACGAATGAGTTCCGCAATTGATTTTCTACAATTTATTAGATCTCAATATAAGTGGATTAGACAATGAGTCGGATTCTTGCGGAACTGCAAGTAAATCGTACGATAAACACGATTTTTACACAATGTTTGCCCCTCAACTTCTTAGAGACAAATTCCCAAATATTAAGTTTTTCGAAGGGAAAACCCTGTACCAAATTTCAAGAAAATTGCACCATATATATAATTCTTTGAATAAGCCGGCATCTGGTCCGCTTCTCGGCCGGAAAAATTTCTCTTACATTAAGCTTGGCAACGAGATATACCTTTAAGAAATCTCAAGAAATCGTCCCACAAATAGGATTTATGGTAATCGAACTTTTTAAATTTTTTGGAATAGGTTAGTCCCTGGTCCACTTACCCCAAATTTCAAACAAATCGCACCATGCACTATTTTTACTTAGAACAGGTCGGTCCATAGTCCTCTTCCGGGAATGAAAAGTTTCTCAAATATTATCTTGGTCAAAGAGGTTCCCCAGCACCTAGTTTCAATCGAATCTCATCATAATTAGATTTTTTTGTAATAGGACGGTCCCTGGTAAGCTTTCCGGAGAAAATAATATACACACACAAAATTTATCAAAATCAATCCCGTTGTTTAGGAGTTTAGTCACAAACACACGTACAGAAGAAATATATATATATATGGGGTATTCCATCCCATTTCGACCAATTTTGAACCCGACCGCTTTAGAATTGGCTGACAGTTTTTCTTCTTTTTCTAGCTTACGAAAGACGTTTTTCAGATTTTTTTTCAAATTTTTTCATCCAACTCAAAAAAAGTTATGAATTTTTAAAAAAACACCGTTTTTTTTTCAAAATGCTATAACTTTTTCAACAATTGACCGTTTGGGATCTTTTTTTTTAGTTGTTTTTAAATGTACTTTTCGGAAAAAATACAAAAGAATTTTTAAAGTTTTTTTTTGTAATTTTTCAGTTTTTCGAGATTTTTCGAATTTCGCCATTTTTTTTTCTCATAAAAAAACTTCAATCAATTCTGCAATCATCCCTATTAATCCCGGAGTGGGCCGAGAATCTTTTTTATACTCAGTTGAGCAGAGCTCACAGAGTATATTAACTTTGATTGGATAACGGTTGGTTGTACAGGTATAAAGGAATCGATATAGATATAGACTTCCATATATCAAAATCATCAGCATCGAAAAAAAATTTGATTGAGCCATGTCCGTCGTCCGTCCGTCTGTCTGTCCGTTAACACGATAACTTGAGTAAATTTTGAGGTATCTTGATAAAATTTGGTATGTAGGTTCATGGGCACTCATCTCAGATCGCTATTTAAAATGAACGATATCGGACTATAACCACGCCCACTTTTTCGATATCGAAATTTCGAAAAACCGAAAAAGTGCGATAATTCATTACCAAAGACGGATAAATCGATGAAACTTGGTAGGTGAATTGAAATTATGACGCAAAATAGAGAATTACTAAAATTTTGGACAACGGGCGTGGCACCGCCCACTTTTAAAAGAAGGTAATTTAAAAGTTTTGCAAGCTGTAATTTGGGAGTCGCTGATGATATGATGACGAAATTTGGCAGGAACTTTACTCCTCTTACTATATATATGCTTAATAAAAATCAGCAAAATCGGAGAACGACCACGGCCCACTTTTAAAAAAAAATTTTTTAAGTCAAATTTTAACAAAAAATTTAATATCTTTGCAGTATATAAGTCAATTATGTCAACATTCAACTCCAGTAATGATATGGTGCAACAAAATACAAAAATAAAAGAAAATTTCAAAATGGGCGTGGCTCCGCCTTTTTTCATTTAATTTGTCTAGGATATTTTTAATGCCATAAGTCGAACCAAAATTTACCAATCCTTGTGAAATTTGATAGGGGCTTAGATTCTAGGACGATAACTGTTTTCTGTGAAAAGCGGCGAAATCGGTTGAAGCCACGCCCAGTTTTTATACACAGTCGACCGTATGTCCTTCCGCTCGGCCCCTAATACGATAACTTCAGCAAAAATCGATATATCTTTACTAAACTTAGTTCATGTGCTTATCTGAACTCACTTTGAATTGGTATAAAAAATGGCCGAAATCCGACTGTGACTACGCCCACTTTTTCGATTTCGAAAATTACGAAAAATTAAAAAAAGCCATAATTCTATACCAAATACGAAAAAAGGGTAAAATGTGTGTGACACCTACCATATTAAGTAGAAGAAAATGAAAAAGTTCTGCAAGACGAAATCAAAAGCCCTTGGAATCTGGGCAGGAATACTGTTCGTGGTATTACATATATACATAAATTAGCTGTACCCGACAGATGATGTTCCGGGTCAAACTGGTCCACATTTTGGTCAATATCTCGAAAACGCCTTCACATATAAAACTACCACCACTCCCTTTTAAAACCCTCATTAATACTTTTATTTGATACCCATATCGTACAAACAAATTCTAGAGTCAGCCCTGGTCCACCTTTATGGCGATATCTCGAAAAGGTGTCCACCTATAGAACTAAGGCCCACGCCCTTTTAAAATACTCATTAATTCCTTTCATTTAATACCCATGTCGTACAAACAAATTCTATAGTCACCCCTGGTCCACCTTTATGGCGATATCTCGAAAAGGCGTCCACCTATAGAACTAATGCCCACTCCCTTTTAAAATACTCATTAACACCTCCATTTGATACCCATATCGTACAAACAAATTCTATAGTCACCCCTGGTCCACCTTTATGGCGATATCTCGAAAAGGTGTCCACCTATAGAACTAAGGCCCACGCCCTTTTAAAATACTCATTAACTCCTTTCATTTAATACCCATGTCGTACAAACAAAAGCTATAGTCACCCCTGGTCCACCTTTATGGCAATACCCCGAAAAGGCGTCCACCTATAGAACTAAGGCCCACTCCCTTTTAAAATACTCATTAACTCCTTTCATTTAATAGCCATGTCGTACAAACAAATTATAGAGTCACCCCTGGTCCACCTTTATGGCGATATCCCTAAATGGCATCCACCTATAGAACTATGGCCCACTCCCTCTTAAAATACTATTTAATACCTTTCATTTGATACGAATGTTATACAAACACATTCCAGGGTTAACCTAGGTTCATTTTCCTACATGGTGATTTTCCCTTATTTTGTCTCCATAGCTCTCAGCTGAGTATGTAATGTTCGGTTACACCCGAACTTAGCCTTCCTTACTTGTTTTTTTTTCAAAATATTTAAAACTTATTTGAGTTGGAAAACGGTGTTTTTTTTCAAAATGCTATAACTTTTTCAAAAATTGACCGTTTGGGATCATTTTTTTTAATATGTTTTTAAAATGTACTTTTCGGAAAAAATACAAAAAAAAATTTTAAGTTTTTTTCAATTAAATAAAAAAAAACGGCCCACTCCGGGATTAGTGAGGATGATTGCAGAATTGATTGAAGTTTTTTATGAGAAAAAAAAATGGCGAAATTCGAAAAATCTCTAAAAACTGAAAAATTACAAAAAAAACAACTTTAAAAATTTGTTTGTATTTTTTCCGAAAAGTTCCCAAACGGTTTTTGAAAAAGTTATAGCATTTTGAAAACAAAAACGGTGTTTTTTAAAAATTCATAACTTTTTTGAGTTGGATGAAAAAATTCTGAAAAACGTCTTTCGTAAGCTAGAAAAAGAAGAAAAACTTTCAGCCAATTCTAAAGGGGTCGGGTTGAAAATTGTTCGAAATGGGATGGAATACCCCATATATATATACATTTGATCCATCGAGTTCGTTGCCTAAGTTTCTTTGTTGCCCATTCGAACAGCATACTACCTACAAAACGGCTTTAGTTATAACAAATAAAGGTGTCTAAGTTCGGGTGTAACCGAACATTATATACTCAGCGTGGGCTTCAATTTTACATTTCATTTCAGATAAATTACTTTTCTACATAACACGTGGCACCGCCCATTTAAAAGAAAAATGTCTCCCCATTTCCTCTTACAGTAAAACTTGATAAGTGAAATATCATTGATTCAAAACTATTTTTTGATAATTTATAGCTTATTATTCTATTCTACGATCCTTTTAAATTTGTTTTATATCTAAGTTGCCATGGTCTTTAACCGATCTCGTCCATTTTTTCTAGAAATATTCCCTGCTATATGGAAAATTTGTGTACCCAATTTTATTACGATCCGTTAATTTTTCTTCGAATTATGGATCCCGAAACATAGAAAATTACTTAGTCAGAAAAGGGGCGGTGCCACGCCCATTTTCTTAAATTTGAAGTTTTTCTCATTTACTGTTATAAATCCATTGGGAAAAGAAATACCATTGATATAAAGTTCTTTTTTGCAAATATATAGATTGTTTTATTCGTCCACGACCCTTTTAAAAATCTTTTATATAAGAGTGGGCGTGGTCCTTAACCGATTTCGTTAATTTTTTTTCAAATCATTCCTTATAGTAAAGGCAACCTCTCTGCCGAATTTTGTTACGATAGATTTAACGATTTTTGATTAATAATATTTATAAAATTGAGTTTATCACAAGTAGGCGGTGCCACACCCATTTTAAAAAATTTTTTCAAATTTTATCATGGGTCTCAATAACAGTCCACATGTCAAAAGTCAACATTCTAGGTGTATTATTTACTAAATAATCAGGTTTTTTGTGTTTTTCAAAATTATATATATAAAAAGTGGACGAGGTTATAATCCGATTTCGCTTATTTTCAATACCAATCTATTCTAGGTCCATATAAGCTCGTGTACCAAATTTGGTGAAGATATCTCAATATTTACTCAAGTTATCGTGTTAACGGACGGACGGACGGACATGGCCCAATCAAAATTTGTATCGAGACTGATGATTTTGATATATGGAAGTCTATATCTATCTCGATTCCTTTATACCTGTACAACCAACCGTTCTCCAATCAAAGTTAATATACTTTGTGTGCAAAGCACGCTGAGTATAAAAATAATCCTAGCAATCGTAATAAATTCGAATTAGTTAGGTTCCATAAAAAAATATAGTAAACAATTTACAAGAAAAAAACAAAAAAACAACACCAAATAAACAAATATACTTCTTTGAACACAAGCAAACTAATTATCACTCATCGCAAAATTCATAGAATTGTGTGATCAAACCACAAATCTGGGAAAAGAAACAACCAAATGAGAAACTCATGCACCCAAAATTAGTACCTGCTTCCACTTTTTTTTTCAGATAAATTTTAAGCTTACAAATATGTTGCATATATTTCTATGTATGTATATATATCAGCGCTTGTGCTTGTGATAGCTTAAGTTGAAATAATTAAGTTGAAAACTCACTTTAAGTTCATTTGAAGACCAAAACAAAAATACTTCATAGAAAAATTAGCACTAAATTAAACTGCGTTACATTGTTGTGGCAAATAAAATTAAATTTATATGCTATTAGAGATGTTTTCAACAGCAAGTTGATTAAATTAAAGCATTTCATTTTTATATAGACACAAAACATTTTTTATTCTACAAGCAACATAATCATAACCACCCGCAGCATATCTAGAAAAAACAACAACAAAGCCATACTAACAAATTCATTTTCTATGCAAGAAGCGTCAAAAATGTTGTAAAAACAAAAGCAGATCCAAGTGAAGTAGAAAACATAAAACTCACTTCCAAAGAAAAGTCATTAAATCGGCTTTATCAGTGATTGTTGAAACGAAAAAAAATAGTAAATAATAAAATCAACACCCCAACAAACAACTTTACATACAAACATACATAAACATTTGTTAAAAGCTACCATAAACACTCTTTAAATATCGAGAGAAGTATTCAGTTACCTGCAGATTTATTCGAGCAGACCCGCAGCCGCTGAGCTCCAAAGTCATCAAAGTACATATTCACACATATATGTACATATGTATGTAGGTATGTATGTATTTACATTTGTACCTCAACAAAACTTGTATTTGCTTAGAAATTAGAGTCAAAACAAACTAAGTGATGTTAGGTGGACAACAGAGCAACAATAAAAATACATACATACATACATAGTCGATGAAACCGGCTGTGAAAATAAAAGCAAAGGCAAACCATCTAGGAAGAAAAGCAAAAATCATAAAAGCAACAGCAGCTTTACAAAGATCAAATAACAACAAAATGTATGTTTGCAAAAGGAAAATCAATAATATATTCTGACAAAGCAAAGCCACTCTGCTTAAATCATTGTGAACAGTGTTTGGGAGAGATCTTATTTACTCAACAGAAGCTGTTTAGCACTACTAAGATTGTGACTGCCGTTAAAGTTAAATCACTGTTCAGAGTACAGAGTAAAATTGTCTCACGGTAACATTGATAGCGACTTTTGCTCTTTTTATGTTAAAACAATCTATTACAATTTCAGATTTAAAAATAGAAAATTTTGAAGCTCTGTTAGTTCTGTGTAAATTCAGTGAATTCAAATGTGCTTACCGGGGTGGAGTTTATGTTAATAACGACTTCTTTTCTTTATTTTGTTAAACGACAGGAGGAAAGATAACTCATACATTATTATAATCATCAGTGATTGGTAAAACCCCAAATAGTAAAGGTCTCCCCATTCCTCTGCTTACAAACTGCGGTGTCGATTAAAATACTTTTGCACGGAGCATCTATATCCATTGGCATAACATGACCTAGCGAGCGTAGCTTTTCAGCTTTAATTTGCTGCATTATCTTCTTGATTCCAATAAGACCTCAACAGAGCTACTAATAAGTTTCAGTTAGAAAGAAACACACATAAGTACAGTGAATAGAAAAACATATCTCCTTTTTTCCAGAGAAGGAAGCATCGAGAATAACTTAACCGCACTGGGTTGAGCTAAAGGCTCTATGTTTGTTGTGTTTGTTGTGATCGATTGCTTTGTAGTTTGACAGAACTCTGAGAACAGAACTCTTAGAAAGCGCGCTTTAGGGCATGTTTGGGCGAATTCGAAGGGGATATTGTCATGTTTTGTGCTCTCTTTTTTATTGTCTGCCTTATTATTGTATTTATTTTATTTTTTATTGATGTCGTTAGTTCCACTTCTTGACTAGCCCTTATCTTAAAACTGTATCTATAGCAAATGGAGCTGCCATAAGTGCCGTTTCTACGAAGTTGATGATTTGTAATAATTCTTCGAAACTGCCCAGCATGCTGCTCTAACATGGTCCTACCGCTCAGCAGCTTCATTTCGCTTTCTATTGGTCTTCGATGTTTACCATCAACCAGCTTAGGAAGGATTCCTCTTTAGATCCCTTCTCAGTCGCAAGTTTATTTTATATCCCACATGTTAGTTGGGAGTCTAATTTTATGGTAAAACAAAAGAGTTTACATTTCCAGAGAAGGCTTCACAGCAAACTTCTCAAGGTATGTGCTTTTTATTCTACTGGCAGCCCTAGTTTGGGCTAGTCTATACAAGTTTGTGTGTATCCTCGCCTGATTGATCTATATTTGTGCTTCGTCTGCATTTTGGGATAGGGAGAAATATGTATTATAATAGTAGATAGAAATGAAAAAGCGAATGAGCTGTCTAAAAAGGGCACACGCCTCTACGCTTGTTCCGTCTCAATCAGATTAGGCGAGATTTAAAAAAGGCGAGAGTTGCACATGATCGAGCAAGCAAAGTTTCGAAGTACAAGATAGACTAGCAAAGATACTGGGCCTCGTCAATGATAGTAGTGGAAAGAAGTGCGGGGTGCAGGGGAAACGATCGAGCATATACTACACTTGCAAAACTAAAGCTCCAGCTATAAAGACTAACACAACTATGTATTAGATCTAAAAGCAGAAATTATTATACGTCTTAGAAAGCTGCTAGTACTTGTCAAGAGGACGAAGTTTTTATAGTAATCTTCGTGTAACTCTATCGACTCATTCAGGCTATATTTAGGACCTCACGGGCAGGCCATTTCAACCTAACCGAAAATCTGAAATGACTGCGGCAATGTGTTCTGCGAATATTCAGGTATTCCAAGATTCCATGACGGAACGATACAAGGTGGCAGCATCGTGACATACCTACAAACATAAATAAAAATTCCATGTATTTTGTTTTTGTAAATTCGATGGACAAATGTCAAAATCGTACTGCGCCGGAAGTTTATGTATCAAATCAAATAAAAAAAGGTTATAATCAGCTGTCCCATGCTGCCACCTTGTATCGTTCCGCCATGCAAGATTCCGAAAAATACCTCACCAGCAACCACTTGCTTGAAAGACGTTAAACGCTCTCGCTCAATTGCCCAATGCTGCTAACAGAAAATGGTATTCTCTTTTATTTAACAGTTTCTGTTGCTGCAGTTCAGCAATCAAGTGGCTGGAAGCAGCTCCGTTGTTTGAAAACATTTTGTTAGCATTTCGCGCAACAAGCGTTTAACGCTTCAAAAACAAGCTCCAACGTTATTTTTCGTGTGATTGACGTTCAACTAAATGCTGTTGCGTTGTCTATTCGGCAAGCACATTAGTCCCATCATCATCATCATTGTCATAATCGACAGCGTAGACGACGTCGCCATTATTATTATTTTAGCTGTCACATAGTCAACTTACGGCATTCCTCCTACCGCCCTCCTAAAAATTAAGAGCCATACCACAGCTCCTTAGCCATTAAGTTCTTTACCGCACTCTGCAACTTTTCGTTGTTTGTTGTTGGTTCTATATACATATCCTAACAAAACAGCATTGTTGTAGTAAAGGCAGTAAGTAAAACTTAATGTGACAATACAAAAGCATCGATGACGATGGCGATGACATTGCCGACGATGTTGCTTCGGTCGCTCCACCGTCAGCTACAACATCATCGCCTATGTTTGTGCGACAACTTCGTTGGTTGTAGGGGCAGTTCTACGGTGTTTTTAGTCAAGAATTCATTTCATTATTGTAAGGTTCGTTGCGTTCGAGGCATCGCGTGTGCGCATCTTCTACAAACGGAATTTAAAACGCTTTGCCACGTCTGGTTAACGTAAAGTTTTTCAAGTGTGAATTCAAATGTTTGTGAGTGAGTTGACTACAATAACAACACAGCATTAGCGGTGCAGCAAATAAAGTTTTTTATATTTTACGGACGTACATAACTACAAAATCTAAAGCGATAAAAAGTGCATTTAATTTTAATTGAAAAAAAAATTCGCATAAGTAAATAATCACAAAAAAATTGTTGGCTGCTAATTGCATTAAACTAATTTCGTTTAAATATAATATAATTTATGCGCTAATATAAAAAAACTAGATGACAACAATTTTCGCAAGAAATAAATACAAAAAAACAAAAAAATTGTAGTAAACCGCAAAGAAATTAAGTTCATAAAATTTCATAATTTTGTGAAAGTGCTTTTGTGCCTCATAACAATTGGCAATTGACAACTGACATCTCGGCTTATGATAATTGTTGGCAATTTGTTGCTGATTACTCCGCTGCGGTGCTTGCTGACTCATTGGTCATTTGTCACTTACAAATTTGCATTGTTTATCTTACGGTTTACACCTTCGCAACAACCGTTTTGTAAACAAAAGAAAGTGGAATTTATTATTCATCTGTAATAATTATTATGAAATCTGTTTGGAAAGTGTGAAAGCAGCCAAATGAAGAATATAATTACATACAAATACAAATTAATATACTACGAATGTAGGTGTGTTTACAAGTGTTTACAGTGACGCGTGGTTCGTTGTGGGAGAATAATTCAATCAACTTTGTTTGCAACTTGAATAAATTATATTTGAAATAAAAACGCAATTATTTATTTTGATCAAACGTAAGTAAAACTAATAAACAGATTGTATGATAAGAGTTAAAATCAAGTTGAAACAGTAGCAATAGTATGAAATATATAGGTTGATCTTTTTTAATAAATTAAACGATTTTTTTCACATTGCCCCTCTCAAATTGTTATGCTAAACTCAAAAGTATCACATATACCTACATACATTTTGGTCCCAATTGGTAACGGCTAATTTTTCGAGCCTTAAGCTGCATAATTAGATTAACATTCTCACACAGTACTTCATTAAGAAGTATCCTGGAATGCAAATAAGCATTGGAAGAATTACGTTCAGACCGGACCATATATGTATGTACTGGGTTACCGGTCATAAATTGATAGAAGGTAACGAAAATGCCAATGAGTTGGCAAAGGGGGGTGCGGCACTCGCTAAATCGACGGTAAGTGTCCCGTTTGGGAGAACTCAAAAAGAGGCAGGAGTTGAATAAGCAGAAGCTGGAAAGGCGTGGACATAAGCGCGGGGCAGCACAATAGGCATGCTAACTGAGCACTGCCTTCTGGCGTTACATGTTTATAAGTTAGGCGTCGTCAGTAACAGTAGATGTAAGAAGTGCGAGCTGCAGCAAGAAACGGTTTTACCTTTGATTACATATTGGTAGTTCCACCTACCTAAAATATTACACTTGTGTACATGTACACGCTGGGTATAAAGATGGCTGCTAGGTGGCGCGCGTATCGAGATATTGTGAAAAATCGTACCAAAAGAGAAATCTTTGAGATCAGTTTTCAAGAGGGTTCCTATTGGGCTATACACTTAAAATCTTTCACTTCACTTTGCTTAGAACACCGAGACAACGAAACAAAATGAGGCAAAAAGTACGATAGATGGCGCTATGGTTACGCTTAGGGGGGGCGCAAAGGCTGAGATATTTTTGAAAATTTTAGGTAACTGTGGAATCCTGCTATACATTTTTGTATGAGAGATTCAACTGAGCCAGAGATATGAAACTTGGAGCACGGCTTAGAACCGAATGATAGTGCAGGAAAAAACCTTCTGGATGCGCACATATCGGGATTATTTGATAATTCGAACGAAATTCTAAACTACCTAATCGACTGTACGTTTTAATTTAAAAGTGGCTCACAGGCTAATTTAAGTGCAACATGTGTTGCAAACAAGTTACGACAGGTGCGCACTAATCGATATATTTAGACAAATTGATCTGTGCTTGGGAAGTTTGTCATACGTTTTTATGAGACCTTCACTTAGTTACAGACTTAAATACTCCAAACATAATTTACAACTTGTTGACTATGCAGAACGAGTGGAAAACAATTTCGTTGAGTGTCCCACGGATCATGATAATTAGAGATAATTAGGAATTTCGTCTGGGATTATTATTCTCGCAAGACATTGTTCAGTAGGTTTCCAATGAATTTCATAGCTGGAGCATAGTTAGGAGCCAGTTGACATACGAAATTCCTCTATGTTGCGTAGGTAGCAGACCTTTTTCATTTGAAAGTAAAAATTATAAAATAATACTATACCTCCATGTAGAGATTTAACAGACAGTTATGACTGAAAAGATTTAAGGTGGTAGATTTAAGTTAAATCTCCATGAAATCTTCAGTAACACACCGCATTCAATACAATATTTTGGGTATGTCAACCTCTAATTGATAACTCATATCATTTTTTGATATTAAAATATTTACAGTTAGCTGCAAAATAAAGCGTCGTACAAAAATTCAGTGGAGGCAATGTAGATTCATATATAAGAGCGGCGACAAAAGAACTTTATGACAGAGGAAGGAGTGCAGTAGCTGTGTAACAAATGAAGCACCAAAGCCCAATTTGATCCCTGGTGAAAGTTTCGTTGAAACTTGTCTTATAGTAACTTCTGTTATTGGAACCTTTTTTCGTTGAACTTTTGCTTTTTATAAAGGAAAACAAATTACAGCCAAGGCTAAGGTAAACAAAAGTTAGAAGTTACCTAACCTGCTGAAATCAAAGCATTCATTTATAACTTACACGAAGTTCGTATGCCTTAGCTTTGTTGCCGAATATCAAGTCAAACCTAAAGCCAAAGTAGTTTATCTGAGGCCAGCCAAAGATTTCATAAATCTCAACTGCTAAAGCTTGCAATGGAGACATAATATAAACGAATTTTAAAAACTTTAAAAAGGTTTGAAATCTAATTGAAGACTATTGCTTTGTAAATCATAAAAAGTCGAAAGAACACAATTTGAAATGTAATCTGACAATTTGAAGATATTGGGTCATAACAAGAATCGATTTAAAGTGTTAGAGTATTTGATTCGTATAATGGAAATGTTGAACACACCCACAACAATTACTTAAACTAAATATGCAGTTGTCAGTAATAATAAAAAATTCGAAAAATATAAATTCTAATTAAATTCAGTACAATACAAATACTAAAGTATCAAAGTACCTACCTATAAAGGGGGAGATATTTACTCTCCAATTAGCTTGATATGTTCAAGGTACACAATGCATTTTAACTTAATAGTAAATAGAAATATTATTAGTAACGATAGTGTTGTTGTATCCATGTTAATAGAGTCCACATTTGCGTTTGTTGTAATTTGAATACAAAATGTTAACAAAATTGATTCCAGGAAGCACAGTTTCTAACGTTAGAGAAATTTTGGTTGGTTATATAATGATTGTCTATTTGACAACCTCATACAAGAATTTATTTTGTGTCCTCTTCATTTGTTAAACTGCAGTTTTAACTTAAAAGAATGTTACAAAAGTACCAACCAGTGGGAAAAATTATTTCACTTGCAAAGTGTGAAAGCACCCTAAGCCAAAGCAAATGTCAAATTATTCTTCTTATGCTTTGCTTGTAACAAAAGTTGGGAGTTGGCTACTTTTCCATGTCAGTGTTGCTCGATCTGCCGTTCTCCATAAAAATACTTGCAATCTACTCATCATGCGTAAAACTGCTTTAAATGCATCCTTATGAATAACTGCTTATGTGACGGGGCTTTGAATGCAGTGTGTAGTGCTTCAGGTATTTGACTGAAACCGATCTGGATAACATTAGTTTTGTATATTAGCGTCTAAATATCCTTACTTTCTACTCAAAGTTTTTATACCCAGCTGTACTTGCACACAGGGTATTATAACTTTGATTGGATAACGGTTGGTTGTACAGGTATATAGGAATCGAGATAGATATAGACTTCCATATATCAAAATCGTCAGTATCGAAAAAAAATTTGATTGAGCCATGTCCGTCCGTCCGTCCGTCTGTCCGTTAATACGATAACTTGAGTAAATATTGAGATATCTTCAGCAAATTTGGTGCACGAACTTATCTGGAGCCAGAATAGATTGGTTTTGAAAATGAGCGAAACCGGATGAAAACCACGCCCACTTTTTATATATATAACATTTTGGAAAACACAAAAAACCGGATTATTTAGTAAATAATACACCTAGAATGTTGAAATTTGACGTGTGGACTGATATCAACACTCTTGATAAAAATTAAAATTTTTTAACGGGCGTGACACCACCCACTTGTGATAAAATCAATTTTACAAATATAATTAATCATAAATCCAAAATCTTTAAACATATCGTAACAAAATTCGGCAAAGAGGTTGCCTTTACTAGAAGGAATGCTTTGAAGAAAAATTAACGAAATCGGTTAAGGACCACGTCCACTTTTATATAAAAGATTTTTAAAAGCGTCGTGGACGAATAAAATAAGCTATATCTTTGGAAAAAAGAGCTTTATATCAATGGTATTTCATTTCTCAGGTGGATTTATAACAGTAAATAGGACACTTCAAATTTAAAAAAATGGGCGTGACACCGCCCTTTTATGACTAAGCAATTTTCTATGTTCCGGGAGCCATAATTCGAAGAAAAATTAGTTCAGATTAGAACCATATGTATATGTAATATTGCGCAGCCTTAAGCACACAAAACAAACAACAACAGCATTTTACGTGTACAGCTGGATATGTAATGTTCGGTTTCACACGAACTACTTACTTGTTTATGTTAAAAAGCACTTTCTTACCAATATTAGCGCCAAATTTTGTACATTCAACGAACGTACGATCATAGAGCAATGGCATCAAGATTCCCTTTGCAGTAAAAGTGGCACAAAGGAAATCTTGCGCCACAATATTTGCGATCCTATTTAAGTTCGATTGTATCTATGCACATAAGTAAAACAAGCTATTACAAAATTAAAATTCTACCGAAATACATAAATATGTGCAACTATAACTGCCAAATCTTTTTCTGCAAATACTTTCACCAATACTTTTTCTTTTTATAAGAATTTCATTATTTTTTTTATTTTTACCACAAATAAATTGATTTCTGCTCGCCTAATAGTTTGGCTAAAAGCGACTGCGTCAAACAATTGAATTTTATATAAAGGTCGAACAAGTACTGCAATAGCGCAAACTACAAAAAAACAAAAAGCATTAGCAGAAAATTTGTAAAAACATTTGAAACCCGAATAAAAAAATACAGAGCAGCACCAAAATGTGACTCTTTAGCCCAATGGCGTTTGGACAATTTTACGTCACTAGAAATCAAATCCACCATAACTCTCATTGTTCTTGCTTTCATTTCCTGTGTGCGACGGTGTCGTTGGTCAAAAATTAACCAAAGTAATATTTTTTACTGTTTCGGTTATACCTTTTATCAATTTTTAATAATTATTGTATTTTGTAGGTTTGGCAGTGCGCTGCCCTGCATATTCAATTAGATTATGAAAAAAGAAAAGAATTTGTTTGTTTGTGCACTACGGGGTTATGAATTCTATCAAAAAAAAATATTTATTTACTGCTGGTGTACGCTATATGTCGATATACATATGTGCTATCTGAACACGGCTGTGCGAGGCTTCACCAAGCACTTAAAAATAAGCATTGCGAGGAGATAGGAGTGCATAGGATCCATCAAGCAGAAAAGGCGTGCAAATCCTATGACATTAGACTCACAAAATTGCTCATATCTCTAAAGAGAGAAGAATTAAGGCTCATATTGACCATTCTAACTGGACACCGCCTTATGGCTTCTCATGCTTATAAGTTTGGCCTCATCACTTACAGCAGATATATGAAGTGTTAGCTGCAAGAACAACCGGTGGAGCACCTTCTGTGTTCGTGTCGTACGCTCGCGAGGGAAAGGATTCTGCTACTAGCGGCGGCGGAGCTACCAGATCTCCAGACAGCAATTTATCTAGGTACTAGATAAGTTCTAGTACTTTCCAAGAGAAGAAAATTATTCTGTAACAAAAGTCCTGGCTCTAATTTAGGTTTTTTCATCAAACAAATTCTAGCTACACCATGGATACATTCACTCTATGTGACGTCTTATTGAGCGGCCCAATTCAACCTAACCCGACTTTGCATTGCCATACCGCGGGCTACACATATATATTGTAACGAATTTACTGAAAATCCGCTCATTTTACACCTTCTACTAACGTTCGTATCGCTAAACTGTTGAATAAATAACTCCAATATTCAATAATGCAAAATGGCCTTTATAAAGTACTTCACAATAACACTGATACTTCGCAAACCAATAGCTTGCTTAAATTAAACTGAATTGCTCATGCCTCAGATTATGCTGCTTTTATATTCTCGGTTTCCTCGTTCGCATACTTCTAGGCGTTTCTTCTTCTAAAATTTGCTACTTAGTTACCAGCTATAAAATACCAGCTATAAACTACAGATGCACGTTTATAGCTTCTCGCATAGCAATATGCGCGTGTTTATGTGAGTAATACTTGCACAAATGATTGCATACTTTTGTGAGTATCTCAGATATCTCCGCTGCTTCTCCGCTGCTTGTATGTGCATATGTGTAGACATAATGATTGATTTGTTTATGTATATACCAGTGACTGCTTAGTATCGGCTTAGAGGTGATAGTATCCCTTAGTGTTGCTAATATTCTTCAAATTACCTCTAAAATCTCGCTCCACATTTGTTTTAACTTTTTCAGTAACCCTTTTTAACCGGGCTCCTGAGATATGATATAACGAATGACTTCGATAAAATAGAACCTTCATTAGAAGCATTTAACAATAAAACTTTTAAGTAATGGCCTTTCTAATCAAATAGGGCCAATATATTAACCTTAACTGTTTGTTTATCTATTCTCAAGAAAATCGAATTATTCAGACAATTTTTTCGAACGGACTGACTGACTATACCTCTAATTATAAAATGAATCTTTACGATCACAAGCAATAAAAGTACGATTTTTTACCAAACAATGAATTGTTTGCCGATGTATAAAAAACAGCAGTGCTCGCATAAAAAACACCATTTTTTACAATATTTACAGTAGCTCTTTCCTTTCTTGATAATTTGGGATGAAAGAGACCGCTTTCGAATGTTATAGAAGTTCAGTTAAAAAAAATCTGCAAATTTAAGAAACTGGTTATCAAGACCTACAGCTCTTCCTAATCGGTGTGTTATCGAAGAGCTATGATTCGTTACCTTCGTGCCTTATCGATAAACTATCGATTTCATAGAAACCCTATATATTTTTCAATAAATAGTTATCGCTTTTTAAAAGAAAGGTTGTCGGTTGGTTATCGGTGTTTATCCATGAATCATCGGTTTGTATCAAACCGATGCCGATTAAACTTAAAAAGAAATCTATAACACATCTTTTACCCGTCGTTTACAAGCCGATAGCTCGGAGAAAACAAGCCGACAATTCAACAATAGTTTCACTGTCATAGTAAGTCGATAATAAAGTAAAAACTTGTCTACATCCTTGTTATCAATAAAAAGCTCTTCTCAATTAGATCGGAACTATTTGTTTCTGGTAAAATTACCTCTCTTGTGGTTTAACTTCAATCCCTGTACGTTCTTAATTTATCTTTAAAAGGTGTTGGGTAAATCCTGTTTTTCTACATATGTCCTTAATTACTTGCCCCCACTGTATGTTTGTAGCTCACCATTCTTGTTCCCTATACAATCATACATATATGTATATATTTGACTTACTAATTTTTGCTGATTGTTCTTTATACTTGCTGTGTTAGCTTGGGTATTCGTGGCTTTGGCAATGGTAATGGTGTATATACACAATTTTTCATTGCGATAGTAATCAAATCATAAACACCGGTTTTGTCGATTGTTCAGCGACACGCTTCGTAATAACGTCACAAACCACGTTTAAACGGCGTCATCGCTTTAACATTTTCATATATTTTAGCCACAATTTGCTTTGGACTATTAATTTTAGTTGGTTTATTGTTTTTTTTAACCACATGTATATGTATGTAGGAATACAGTATTATAAATATGTATATGAGTCTACAATACAGAATGTGCAGTGATGGACACATCATTAGAGTCACCAACGTTTTTTGAATTTGTTCGCAGTAACTTTGCGTTACTTACAATGGGGTCCAAAAATAGAAGGAACTATATTTCCAATGCAATTTAATTACTTTTTCTAATAAAATTTAAATAGTTAAATTAAGGAAAAATTGTACTGAAGATGGCACATTGCCGAAACGGACTTGTCCCTGCGACAATGTTTACAAATGAAATCGCGTATTTATTCTACGTCATTGATTAGATACATAAGGTGCAACAGTGAAAGGTGAAAAAGATACCATCACCATATTTTTAATTGTATCAAGCACAAAACAAACAAGGTCCTAATGATGAAAAAGACGCTTACTTGACATTTCTTCTACTTCAAAACTCTCATCGAACCTGGGCCCGTATCGTGTTATAAGACACATATCGAGAAGCAATTTCACTCAAACGATAATTATGAAACTGTCAAAAGATTCTTAAAAATGGTAATAAGTTATGTATCTAATGAGTACTGGTAGCCATAATTTCACATATTTGATAAATCGATGAACCATTTCAGAGCTATGCGAATGAAAAAATTGATTTCCATCACGGATCATTAACACCCTTCATTCATACCAATATCATACAAACAAAATTCCCCCACCTTTATGGCGATATCCCAAAATGGCGTCACCCATAGAACTATGGCCTACTCCCTCTTAAAATACTCTTTAGTACCTTCAATTTGATACACATGTCATACAAACACATTCCAGGATTACCCTAGGTTCATTTTCCTACATGGTGATTTTCCCTTATTTTGTCTCCATAGCTCTCAGCTTTCCTTACTTGTTGATTTGTAATCTACCCAGAACCAGTGCGTAAATTATTTAGACTTGGAACAATTTATGTACTGAATAGCAATCGTCTCAAAGTCGATTCTTAGCTATGTACATACTGCTTGCTTTTAAGTGAAAACACACATAAATAATGGTATATTTGTTAGATTAGTTCTTTCCTGGTATATTTCCACCTTTTTCGAAAAATCCATACGATACTGGAGTCGAAATACTCGATGCCAAAAAGTATCGGTACAAAAGTATCGAGTATAAAATATCGGTATGAGGTGGCAGAAGTATCGATATGGTGAAATATCGTATCGAAATTCGTTTCTTTACGATCACTATTACCATATCTCACTGATTATTTTTGCAAAGTCAAGTGATGAAAATGTTTGAATAAGACCTTTTGTATTGCTTGGGTATGCTCTAAACGTAATACTTCTAGCCAATAATATGATGAGATGCCCCTAATTATGTGACCACCACTGTAAAACAAATTAAGGTATATATTTTGCGTTTTAAGTGTTATTAACCGTTGCGGTTCGTGCATTTTAATTTTGTGAAATTAAAGTCAAATATCTTAGTGTGGTATTTTCCAAATATATATTCTCAACCTATATTAACATAAATATTATGAATCAAGGCCCATCTGTATGACATATGACATGGAAATTCGCTACATTTACCTACGTAATGTACCCATATTATCATTTATACTTCGTTGTTCTCTTTCAACTTCAACAGTTTTAGGTTTTTTGTTGTTTCTACTCCAACCATCACAACCAGGTGCGTACTGGTTCCACAATATATATGAAATCAACCTAAGCTCAACTCACGCACCCATCCATTATATATATTTTTTTTGTACTCATCATTCTATCCATTTTTATACTCAGCGTGCTTTGCACACAGAGTATATTAACTTTGATTGGATAACGGTTGGTTGTACAGGTATAAAGGAATCGAGATAGATATAGACTTCCATATATCAAAATCATCAGGACCGAAACAAATTTTGATTGGGCCATGTCCGTCCGTCCGTCGTTAACACGATAACTTGAGTAAATATTAAGATATTTCACCAAATTTGACGAACTTATCTGGACCAAGAATAGATTGGTATTGAAAATGAGCGAAATCGGATGATAACCACGCCCACTTTTTATATATATAACATTTTGGAAAACACAAGAAACCTGATTATTTAGTAAATAATACACATAGAATGTTGAAATTTGACGTGTGGATTGATATTGAGACTCCTTACAAAAATTTAAAAAAATTTGGGCGGGGCAACGCCCACTTGTGATAAAATCAATTTTACAAATATTATTAATCATAAATCAAAAATCGGTAAACCTATCGTAACAAAATTCGGCAGGGAGGTTGCCTTTACTAGAAGGAATGCTTTGAAGAAAAATCAACGAAGACGGGTAAAGACCACGCCCACTTTTATATAAAGATTTTAAAGGGGTCGCGGACGATAAAAATAAGCTTAATCTTTTCAAAAAAGTGCTTTATATCAATGGTATTTCATTTCCCAAGTTGATTTATAACAATAAATAGGAAAAACTTCAAATTTAAAAAAATGGCTAAGCAGTTTTCTATGTTTCGGGAGCCATAACTCGAAGAAAAATTAGTTCAGAATAGAACCATATGTATATGTATTATTCCGCGGCCTTGTAAAACTATTAAGCATACAAAACAAACAACAACAGTTTTTCAAGTGTACAGCTGGGCATATAATGTTCGGTTTCACCCAAATTTAGACTTCCTTACTTGTTTTTTATCGTTTTGCTGATTGTGCATATTAATTTGAGTATTACTTTAAAAACTGATTAATATCGTCGTTTTAGCCGATCATTCATAATTCGTGCTTTATATAAGATTTGTGAGAGTTTCCGCATATCGCCCCGTTATTCGTTAACCACGTAACTCCACTTTTTGAGAAAATCGATTTTTATGTGGAAAACACTCATACGGCACCGATAAAGGTGAGGTTATATTCAAGTTGCCAAAATAAAAGTTTATGATTTTAAGCTCCCTGTTTATCATGTTACATGGCTGTCTCCTGATCGAAATACTCGCAATCAGATCGATCACGTTGTGATAGACGGACGGCATGCCTCCAGTGTTTTAGATGTGCGCACGATTCGAGGACCTAACATCGATTCGGACCATTATCTCGTTGCAGCCAAAACACGCACCCTCCTCAACGCGTCTAAAAACAAGGAACAAAAAACACAAGGAAAGCTAGACGCCGAAAAGCTTCAATCACAACAGACTGCCAATTATTTCGCAACTCGACTCTCACACCTGCTCTCTGAGGGCACAACTCATCCTGAAGGAATACAGGGGCAGTGGGAGCATATCTCCAAAGCACTTCGTACTGCTGCCGAGGAAAAAAATGGTTACCGGCGGCCACGAAAAAACAACTGGTATGATGAAGAATGCCGCGTTGCAACCGAAAGAAAAGACGCTGCCTACAGGGCTACGTTAAAAGCGAGCGCGACAAGAGGAGTGTGTGAACGCTATCGTGAGTTGAAAAGGGAAGCGAGACGCCTTTTCAGGAAGAAAAAGCAGAAGCAGAAAGGCGTAAGTGCGAGGAGCTTGAGCTGCTAGCCACCAGGAATAACGCCCGAAAATTCTACCAAAAATACGGCGACAGACGGAAGGTTTTAAGACCGGGGCAAACTCCTGTAGGAATGAAAACGGCGACCTTGTAACTGATGTCCAGAGAGTGCTTAGATTATGGAGGGAATACTTCTCTGCTCTCCTAAATGGAGGCAGCAATTCACCGCGTAGAGATGAAGAACCCGATCCCGCAATCGATGATGATGGAATATATGTCCCCCCGCCCGATTATGACGAAGTTAGAATAGCAATAACCAGATTGAAAAACAACAAGCAGTGGGCGCTGATGGATTGCCTGCGGAACTATTCAATTCGGCGGCGAGGAGTTGGTAAGGCGCATGCAGCAGCTTCTTAGCAAAATATGGGCGGACGAAAGCATGCCCGACGGTTGGAATCTAAGTGTTCTTTGCCCAGTCCACAAGAAGGGGGATACTGCAAAATGCACCAACTATCGTGGAATCAGCCTTCTTAATATCGCATATAAGGTCCTTTCAAGTGTATTGTGCGAAAGATTGAAGCCACCGTGAACCGGCTGATTGGACCTTATCAGTGCGGCTTCAGACCTGGTAAATCTACCATCGACCAGATTTTCACAATGCGCCAAATCTTGGAAAAAACCCGTGAAAAGAGAATCGACACACATCACCTCTTCGTCGACTTTAAAGCCGCCTTCGACAGCACGAAAAGGAGCTGCCTATATGCCGCTATGTCTGAATTTGGTTTCCCCGCAAAACTTATACGGCTGTGCAAAATGACGTTGAGCAACACCATCAGCTCAGTCAGAATTGGGAAGGACCTCTCCGAGCCGTTCGAAACTAAACGAGGTTTCAGACAGGGTGACCCCCTATCGTGCGATTTCTTTAATTTGATGCTGGAGAAAATTATACTAGCTGCAGAACTTAACCGCACTGGAACAATATACTATAAAAGCGTGCAATTACTGGCATATGCTGATGACATTGATATCATCGGCCTAAACACCCGCGCTGTTAGTTCTGCTTACTCCAAACTGGAAAAAGAAGCGGTAAAGATGGGTTTGATGGTGAATGAGGACAAAACGAAGTACCTGCTGTCATCGAGCAAAGAGTCAGCGCATATGCGCCTTGGCAACCACGCTACTGTTGGCAGCCATAATTTCGAAATAGTAAAAGACTTCGTTTATTTGGGAACCAGCATCAACACTAGCAACAACATCAGCACTGAAATCCAGCGAAGAATCAATCTTGCCAATAAATGCTACTTTGGACTAGGTAGGCAATTGAAAGTAAAGTCCTCTCTCGGCGAACGAAAATCATACTCTACAAGTCACTTATCGTACCCGTCCTGCTATATGGGGCAGAAGCATGGACCATGACAACAGCAGATGAAGCGGCTTTGGGAGTGTTCGAGAGAAAAGTTCTTCGAAAGATGTATGGACCTCTACGCGTTGGCGATGGCGAGTACCGAAGAAGATTTAATGATGAGCTGTACGAGCTATACGCAGACATCAACATAGTCCAGCGAATTAAAACGCAGCGGCTGCGCTGGCTAGGCCATGTTATGCGAATGAAAGATGATGCTCCGGCCAAGAAAGTGTTTCTATCGGAACCCGCCTATGGAAGCAGAGGTAGAGGGCGGCCCCCACTCCGTTGGAAGGACCAGGTGGGAAAACGATTTAAACTCCCTTGGGTGTGACCAATTGGCGCCGGTTGGCGGAGCGAAGGAGCGACTGGCGCGCCCTTGTTGGACAGCCATAACCGTTTAGACGGTTAAGCGCCAATTAAGTAAGTAAGTAAGTTTATCATGTACTTGATTTTTAACGGTTTTATTTAGTTTGTCTTGACAGGCTGCACGCTGCACGGTGTGTGAACGAATTTTGTAATTAAAATTTAAGTAACTTCCGATAAGCTATAAGCTTGAAACTTGGAATATAGTTCAGAACCCGATGACAATGCAATAATGAGAAAAAACACATAATACATATAAGAATAGAAAGCGACCTGTGAAAAAAATCGCCGCTAGGTGACGCAAAGATCGAGATATTCAAAAAAATCGAGTTTGTGGTCCGATTTGGTCCATATTTGGAACACATAATACATACATGAATAGAAAGCGACCTATGATGTCCGATTTGGCTCATATTTGGAACAAATATTGCATACAGTCCGGTAGAAGTGACATCAAAATATTTTGGAGTTGGAGGAGGGACAAGCATACGTGGCGCAGAGTCGATAAAGTCTTTGGAAGGATTATGTACTGAGAACTTAGATTGTCATAAATTGTCAGGAAAGAGTCCTTTTAATAATTAGTCACTAAATGAACTAAATAGAATGAGAAATAATAGGCAATTAAATAAAGACTAAAAACTTGAAAACAAAATAATTAAAAAAAAAGTTAAGTTAAACAGTTTTATTGAAAACAATACTTACATGAAATAATAATAATACTAAGAGCTAGAAAATAATTAGGTAGGTCCTAGGTACTAGTCATCACACTCCTCATCAATCTAGGGCGTTGATCAGACAATTAAATAAAAGTGTTGGGCGCGTGAAATTTCTAAAAATGTGAGGCGTAGCATTACCTGATTAAGCTTCATTTGGTCTTATATATGACTATCAATAGAAATTTGACGCGTCCAACGCTTCTATTTAATTGTCTGACCAACGCCCTAGATTGACGAGGAGTGTGACGACTTGTACCTAGGACCTACCTAATTATTTTCTAGCTTGTAGTATTATAATTATTTCATGTAAGTGTTGTTTTCAATAAAACTGTTTAACTTAACTTTTTTTTTAATTATTTTGTTTTCAAGTTTTTAGTCTTTATTTAATTGCCTATTATTTCTCATTCTATTTAGTTCATTTAGTGACTAATTATTAAAAGGACTCTTTCCTGACAATTTATGACAATCTAAGTTCTCAGTACATAATCCTTCCAAAGACTTTATTCGACTCTGCGCCACGTATGCTTGTCCCTCCTCCAACTCCAAAATATTTTGATGTCACTTCTACCGGACTGTATGCAATATTTGTTCCAAATATGAGCCAAATCGGACATCATAGGTCGCTTTCTATTCATGTATGTATTATGTGTTCCAAATATGGACCAAATCGGACCACAAACTCGATTTTTTTGAATATCTCGATCTTTGCGTCACCTAGCGGCGATTTTTTTCACAGGTCGCTTTCTATTCTTATATGTATTATGTGTTTTTTCTCATTATTGCATTGTCATCGGGTTCTGAACTATATTCCAAGTTTCAAGCTTATAGCTTATCGGGAAGTTACTTAAATTTTAATTACAAAATTCGTTCACAACACCGTGCAGCCGTGCAGCCTGTCAAGACAAACTAAATAAAAACCGTTAAAAAATCAAGTACATGATAAACTTACTTACTTACTTAATTGGCGCTTAACCGTCTAAACGGTTATGGCTGTCCAACAAGGCGCGCCAGTCGCTCCTTCGCTCCGCCAACCGGCGCCAATTGGTCACACCCAAGGGAGTTTAAATCGTTTTTCCACCTGGTCCTTCCAACGGAGTGGGGGCCGCCCTCTACCTCTGCTTCCATAGGCGGGTTCCGATAGAAACACTTTCTTGGCCGGAGCATGATCCTTCATTCGCATAACATGGCTAGCCAGCGCAGCCGCTGCGTTTTAAATTCGCTGGACTATGTTGATGTCTGCGTATAGCTCGTACAGCTCATCATTAAATCTTCTTAGGTACTCGCCATCGCCAACGCGTAGAGGTCCATACATCTTTCGAAGAACTTTTCTCTCGAACAACACTCCCAAAGCCGCTTCATCTGCTGTTGTCATGGTCCATGCTTCTGCCCCATATAGCAGGACGGGTACGATAAGTGACTTGTAGAGTATGATTTTCGTTCGCCGAGAGAGGACTTTACTTTCCAATTGCCTACCTAGTTCAAAGTAGCATTTATTGGCAAGATTTATTCTTCGCTGGATTTCAGTGCTGATGTTGTTGCTAGTGTTGGTGCTGGTTCCTAAATAAACGAAGTCTTTTACTATTTCGAAATTATGGCTGCCAACAGTAGCGTGGTTGCCAAGGCGCATATGCGCTGACTCTTTGCTCGATGACAGTAGGTACTTCGTTTTGTCCTCATTCACCATCAAACCCATCTTTACCGCTTCTTTTTCCAGTTTGGAGTAAGCAGAACTAACAGCGCGGGTGTTTAGGCCGATGATATCAATGTCATCAGCATATGCCAGTAATTGCACGCGTATATTGTTCCAGTGCGGTTAAGTTCTGCAGCTAGTATAATTTTCTCCAGCATCAAATTAAAAAAATCGCACGATAGGGGGTCACCCTGTCTGAAACCTCGTTTAGTTTCGAACGGCTCGGAGAGGTTCTTCCCAATTCTGACTGAGTTGATGGTGTTGCTCAACGTCATTTTGCACAGCCGTATAAGTTTTGCGGGGAAACCAAATTCAGACATAGCGGCATATAGGCAGCTCCTTTTCGTGCTGTCGAAGGCGGCTTTAAAGTCGACGAAGAGGTGATATGTGTCGATTCTCTTTTCACGGGTTTTTTCCAAGATTTGGCGCATTGTGAAAATCTGGTCGATGGTAGATTTACCAGGTCTGAAGCCGCACTGATAAGGTCCAATCAGCCGGTTCACGGTGGGCTTCAATCTTTCGCACAATACACTTGAAAGGACCTTATATGCGATATTAAGAAGGCTGATTCCACGATAGTTGGTGCATTTTGCAGTATCCCCCTTCTTGTGGACTGGGCAAAGAACACTTAGATTCCAACCGTCGGGCATGCTTTCGTCCGCCCATATTTTGCTAAGAAGCTGCTGCATGCGCCTTACCAACTCCTCGCCGCCGAAATTGAATAGTTCCGCAGGCAATCCATCAGCGCCCACTGTTGTTTTTTCAATCTGGTTATTGCTATTCTAACTTCGTCATAATCGGGCGGGGGGGACATATATTCCATCATCATCGATTGCGGGATCGGGTTCTTCATCTCTACGCGGTGAATTGCTGCCTCCATTTAGGAGAGCAGAGAAGTATTCCTCCATAATCTAAGCACTCTCTGGACATCAGTTACAAGGTCGCCGTTTTCATTCCTACAGGAGTTTGCCCCGGTCTTAAAACCTTCCGTCTGTCGCCGTATTTTTTGGTAGAATTTTCGGGCGTTATTCCTGGTGGCTAGCAGCTCAAGCTCCTCGCACTTACGCCTTTCTGCTTCTGCTTTTTCTTCCTGAAAAGGCGTCTCGCTTCCCTTTTCAACTCACGATAGCGTTCACACACTCCTCTTGTCGCGCTCGCTTTTAACGTAGCCCTGTAGGCAGCGTCTTTTCTTTCGGTTGCAACGCGGCATTCTTCATCATACCAGTTGTTTTTTCGTGGCCGCCGGTAACCATTTTTTTCCTCGGCAGCAGTACGAAGTGCTTTGGAGATATGCTCCCACTGCCCCTGTATTCCTTCAGGATGAGTTGTGCCCTCAGAGAGCAGGTGTGAGAGTCGAGTTGCGAAATAATTGGCAGTCTGTTGTGATTGAAGCTTTTCGGCGTCTAGCTTTCCTTGTGTTTTTTGTTCCTTGTTTTTAGACGCGTTGAGGAGGGTGCGTGTTTTGGCTGCAACGAGATAATGGTCCGAATCGATGTTAGGTCCTCGAATCGTGCGCACATCTAAAACACTGGAGGCATGCCGTCCGTCTATCACAACGTGATCGATCTGATTGCGAGTATTTCGATCAGGAGACAGCCATGTAACATGATAAACAGGGGAGCTTAAAATCATAAACTTTTATTTTGGCAACTTGAATATAACCTCACCTTTATCGGTGCCGTATGAGTGTTTCCACATAAAAAATCGATTTTCTCAAAAAGTGGAGTTACGTGGTTAACGAATAAACGGGGCGATATGCGGAAACTCTCACAAATCTTATATAAAGCACGAATTATGAATGATCGGCTAAAACGACGATATTAATCAGTTTTAAAGTAATACTCAAATTAATATGCACAATCAGCAAAACGATAAAAAACAAGTAAGGAAGTCTAAATTTGGGTGAAACCGAACATTATATGCCCAGCTGTACACTTGAAATACTGTTGTTGTTTGTTTTGTATGCTTAATAGTTTTACAAGGCCGCGGAATAATACATATACATATGGTTCTATTCTGAACTAATTTTTCTTCGAGTTATGGCTCCCGAAACATAGAAAACTGCTTAGCCATTTTTTTAAATTTGAAGTTTTTCCTATTTATTGTTATAAATCAACTTGGGAAATGAAATACCATTGATATAAAGCACTTTTTTGCAAAGATATAGCTTATTTTTATCGTCCGCGACCCCTTTAAAAATCTTTATATAAAAGTGGGCGTGGTCCTTACCCGTTTTCGTTGATTTTTCTTCAAAGCATTCCTTCTAGTAAAGGCAACCTCCCTGCCGAATTTTGTTACGATAGGTTTACCGATTTTTGATTTATGATTAATAATATTTGTAAAATTGATTTTATCACAAGTGGGCGTTGCCCCGCCCAAATTTTTTTAAATTTTTGTAAGGAGTCTCAATATCAATCCACACGTCAAATTTCAACATTCTAGGTGTATTATTTACTAAATAATCAGGTTTCTTGTGTTTTCCAAAATGTTATATATATAAAAAGTGGGCGTGGTTATCATCCGATTTCGCTCATTTTCAATACCAATCTATTCTTGGTCCAGAAAAGTTCGTCAAATTTGGTGAAATTATCTTAATATTTACTCAAGTTATCGTGTTAACGGACGGACGGACGGACATGGCCCAATCAAAATTTGTTTCGGTCCTGATGATTTTGATATATGGAAGTCTATATCTATCTCGATTCCTTTATACCTGTACAACCAACCGTTATCCAATCAAAGTTAATATACTCTGTGTGCAAAGCACGCTGAGTATAAAAATGGATAGAAATGATGAGTACATATATAATGGATGGGTGCGTGAGTTGAGCTTAGGTTGATTTAATATATATTGTGGAACCAGTACGCACCTGGTTGTGATGGTTGGAGTAGAAACAACAAAAAAACCTAAAACTGTTGAAGTTGAAAGAGAACAACGAAGTATAAATGATAATATGGGTACATTACTTAGGTAAATGTAGCGAATTTCCCATGTCATATGTCATACAGATGGGCCTTGATTCATAATATTTATGTTAATATAGGTTGAGAATATATATTTGGAAAATACCACACTAAGAATATCTGACTTTAATTTCACAAAATTAAAATGCACGAACCGCAACGGTTAATAACACTTAAAAACGCAAAATATATACCTTCATTTGTTTTTACAGTGGTGGTCACATAATTAGGGGCATCTCATCATATTATTGGCTAGAAGTATTACGTATAGAGCATACACAAAGCAATACAAAAGGTCTTATTCAAACATTTTCATCACTTGACTTTGCAAAAATAATCAGTGAGATATGGTAATAGTGATCGTAAAGAAACGAATTTCGATACGATATTTCACCATATCGATACTTCTGCCACCTCATACCGATATTTTATACTCGATACTTTTGTACCGATACTTTTTGGCATCGAGTATTTCGACTCCAGTATCGTATGGATTTTTCGAAAAAAGGTGGAAATATACCAGGAAAGAACTAATCTAACAAATATACCATTATTTATGTGTGTTTCACTTAAAAGCAAGCAGTATCTACATAGCTAAGAATCGACTTTGAGACGAATTGCTATTCAGTACATAAATTGTTCCAAGTCTAAATAATTTACGCACTGGTTCTGGGTAGATTACAAATCAAACAAGTAAGGAAAGCTGAGAGCTATGGAGACAAAATAAGGGAAAATCACCATGTAGGAAAAATGAACCTAGGGTAACCCTGGAATGTGTTTGTATGACATGTGTATCAAATTGAAGGTACTAAAGAGTATTTTAAGAGGGAGTAGGCCATAGTTCTATGGGTGGACGCCATTTTGGGATATCGCCATAAAGGTGGGAGAATTTGTTTGTATGACATTGGTATGAAATGAAGGGTGTTAATGATCCGTGATGGAAATCAATTTTTTCATTCGCAATAGCTCTGAAATGGTTCATCGATTTATCAAATATGTGAAATTATGGCTACCAGTACTCATTAGATACATAACTTATTACCATTTTTAAGAATCTTTTGACAGTTTCATAATTATCGTTTGAGTGAAATTGCTTCTCGATATGTGGTCTTATAACACGATACGGGCCCAGGTTCGATGAGAGTTTGAAGTAAGAAGAAATGTCAAGTAAGCGTCTTTTTCATCATTAGGACCTTGTTTGTTTTGTGCTTGATACAATTAAAATATGGTGATGGTATCTTTTTCACCTTTCACTGTTGCACCTTATGTATCTAATCAATGACGTAGAATAAATACGCGATTTCATTTGTAAACATTGTCGCAGGGACAAGTCCGTTTCGGCAATGTGCCATCTTCAGTACAATTTTTCCTTTAAATTTAACTATTTAAATTTTATTAGAAAAAGTAATTAAATTTCATTGGAAATATAGTTCCTTCTATTTTTGGACCCCATTGTAAGTAACGCAAAGTTACTGCGAAACAAATTCAAAAAACGTTGGTGACTCTAATGATGTGTCCATCACGGCACATTCTGTATTGTAGACTCATATACATATTTATAATACTGTATTCCTACATACATACATATACATGTGGTTAAAAAAAAACAATAAACCAACTAAAATTAATAGTCCAAAGCAAATTGTGGCTAAAAATATATGAAAATGTTAAAGCGATGACGCCGTTTAAATGCGGTTTGTGACGTTATTACGAAGCGTGTCGCTGAACAATCGACAAAACCGGTGTTTATGATTTGATTACTAATCGCAATGAAAAACTGTGTATATACACCATTGCCATTGCCAAAGCCACGAATAACCCAAGCTAACACAGCAAGTATAAAGAACAATCAGCAAAAATTAGTAAGTCAAATATATACATATATGTATGAATGTATAGGGAACAAGAATGGTGAGCTACAAACATACAGTGGGGGCAAGTAATTAAGGACATATGTAGAAAAACAGGATTTATCCAACACCTTTTAAAGATAAATTAAGAACGTACAGGGATTGAAGTTAAACCACAAGAGAGGTAATTTTACCAGAAACAAATAGTTCCGATCTAATTGAGAAGAGCTTTTTATTGATAACAAGGATGTAGACAAGTTTTTACTTTATTATCGACTTACTATGGACAGTGAAACTATTGTTGAATTGTCGGCTTGTTTTCTCCGAGCTATCGGCTTGTAAACGACGGGTAAAAGATGTGTTATAGATTTCTTTTTAAAGTTTAATCGGCATCGGTTTGATAACAAAACCGATGATTCATGGATAAAACACCGATAACCAACCGACAACCTTTCTTTTAAAAAGCGATAACTATTTATTGAAAAATATATAGGGTTTCTATGAAAATCGATAGTTTATCGATAAGGCACGAAGGTTAACGAATCAATAGCTCTTCGATAACACACCGATTAGGAAGAGCTGTAGGTCTTGATAACCAGTTTCTTAAATTTGCAGATTTTTTTTTAACTGAACTTCTATAACATTCGAAAGCGGTCTCTTTCATCCCAAAATTATCAAGAAAGGAAAGAGCTACTGTAAATATTGTAAAAAATGGGTGTTTTTTATGCGAGCACTGCTGTTTTTTATACATCGGCAAACAATTCATTGTTTGGTAAAAAAATCGTACTTTTATTGCTTGTGATCGTAAAGATTCATTTTATAATTAGAGGTATAGTCAGTCAGTCCGTTCGAAAAAATTGTCTGAATAATTCGATTTTCTTGAGAATAGATAAACAAACAGTTAAGGTTAATATATTGCCCTATTTGATTAGAAAGGCCATTACTTAAAAGTTTTATTGTTAAATGCTTCTAATGAAGGTTCTATTTTATCGAAGTCATTCGTTATATCATATCTCAGGAGCCCGGTTAAAAAGGGTTACTGAAAAAGTTAAAACAAATGTGGAGCGAGATTTTAGAGGTAATTTGAAGAATATTAGCAACACTAAGGGATACTATCACCTCTAAGCCGATACTAAGCAGTCACTGGTATATACATAAACAAATCAATCATTATGTCTACACATATGCACATACAAGCAGCGGAGAAGCAGCGGAGATATCTGAGATACTCACAAAAGTATGCAATCATTTGTGCAAGTATTACTCACATAAACACGCGCATATTGCTATGCGAGAAGCTATAAACGTGCATCTGTAGTTTATAGCTGGTATTTTATAGCTGGTAACTAAGTAGCAAATTTTAGAAGAAGAAACGCCTAGAAGTATGCGAACGAGGAAACCGAAGAATATAAAAGCAGCATAATCTGAGGCATGAGCAATTCAGTTTAATTTAAGCAAGCTATTGGTTGCGAAGTATCAGTGTTATTGTGAAGTACTTTAATAAAGGCCATTTTGCATTATTGAATATTGGAGTTATTTATTCAACAGTTTAGCGATACGAACGTTAGTAGAAGGTGTAAAATGAGCGGATTTTCAGTAAATTCGTTACAATATATATGTGTAGCCCGCGGTATGGCAATGCAAAGTCGGGTTAGGTTGAATTGGCCGCTCAATAAAGACGTCACATAGAGTGAATGTATCCATGGTGTAGCTAGAATTTGTTTGATGAAAAAAAACCTAAATTAGGAGCCAGGACTTTTGTTACAGAATAATTTTCTTCTCTTGGAAAGTACTAGAACTTATCTAGTACCTAGATAAATTGCTGTCTGGAGATCTGGTAGCTCCGCCGCCGCTAGTAGCAGAATCCTTTCCCTCGCGAGCGTACGACACGAACACAGAAGGTGCTCCACCGGTTGTTCTTGCAGCTAACACTTCATATATCTGCTGTAAGTGATGAGGCCAAACTTATAAGCATGAGAAGCCATAAGGCCGGTGTCCAGTTAGAATGGTCAATATGAGCCTTAATTCTTCTCTCTTTAGAGATATGAGCAATTTTGTGAGTCTAATGTCATAGGATTTGCACGCCTTTTCTGCTTGATGGATCCTATGCACTCCTATCTCCTCGCAATGCTTATTTTTAAGTGCTTGGTGAAGCCTCGCACAGCCGTGTTCAGATAGCACATATGTATATCGACATATAGCGTACACCAGCAGTAAATAAATATTTTTTTTTGATAGAATTCATAACCCCGTAGTGCACAAACAAAACAAATTCTTTTCTTTTTTCATAATCTAATTGAATATGCAGGGCAGCGCACTGCCAAAACCTACAAAAAATAACAATAATTATTAAAAATTGATAAAAGGTATAACCGAAACAGTAAAAAAATATTACTTTGGTTAATTTTTGACCAACGACACCGTCGCACACAGGAAATGAAAGCAAAGAACAATGAGAGTTTATGGTGGATTTGATTTCTAGTGAACGTAAAATTGTCCAAACGCCATTGGGCTAAAGAGTCACATTTTGGTGCTGCTCTGTATTTTTTTATTCGGGTTTCAAATGTTTTTACAAATTTTCTGCTAATGCTTTTTGTTTTTTGTAGTTTGCGCTATTGCAGTACTTGTTCGACCTTTATATAAAATTCAATTGTTTGACGCAGTCGCTTTTAGCCAAACTATTAGGCGAGCAGAAATCAATTTATTTGTGGTAAAAAATAAAAAAAATAATGAAATTCTTATAAAAAGAAAAAGTATTGGTGAAAGTATTTGCAGAAAAGATTTGGCAGTTATAGTTGCACATATTTATGTATTTCGGTAGAATTTTAATTTTGTAATAGCTTGTTTTACTATGTGCATAGATACAATCGAACTTAAATAGGATCGCAAATATTGTGGCGCCAAGATTTCCTTTGTGCCACTTTTACTGCAAAGGGAATCTTGATGCCATTGCTCTATGATCGTACGTTCGTTGAATGTACAAAATTTGGCGCTAATATTGGTAAGAAAAGTGCTTTTTAACATAAACAAGTAAGTAAGTTCGTGTGAAACCGAACATTACATATCCAGCTGTACACGTAAAATGCTGTTGTTGTTTGTTTTGTGTGCTTAAGGCTGCGCAATATTACATATACATATGGTTCTAATCTGAACTAATTTTTCTTCGAATTATGGCTCCGGAACATAGAAAATTGCTTAGTCATAAAAGGGCGGTGTCACGCCATTTTTTTAAATTTGAAGTGTCCTATTTACTGTTATAAATCCACCTGAGAAATGAAATACCATTGATATAAAGCTCTTTTTTCCAAAGATATAGCTTATTTTATTCGTCCACGACGCTTTTAAAAATCTTTTATATAAAAGTGGACGTGGTCCTTAACCGATTTCGTTAATTTTCTTCAAAGCATTCCTTCTAGTAAAGGCAACCTCTTTGCCGAATTTTGTTACGATATGTTTAAAGATTTTGGATTTATGATTAATTATATTTGTAAAATTGATTTATCACAAGTGGGTGGTGTCACGCCCGTTAAAAAATTTTTTTTTAATTTTATCAAGAGTGTTGATATCAGTCCACACGTCAAATTTCAACATTCTAGGTGTATTATTTACTAAATAATCCGGTTTTTTGTGTTTTCCAAAATGTTATATATATAAAAAGTGGGCGTGGTTTATCATCCGGTTTCGCTCATTTTCAAAACCAATCTATTCTGGCTCCAGATAAGTTCGTGCACCAAATTTGCTGAAGATATCTCAATATTTACTCAAGTTATCGTATTAACGGACAGACGGACGGACGGACGGACATGGCTCAATCAAATTTTTTTTCGATACTGACGATTTTGATATATGGAAGTCTATATCTATCTCGATTCCTATATACCTGTACAACCAACCGTTATCCAATCAAAGTTATAATACCCTGTGTGCAAGTACAGCTGGGTATAAAAACTTTGAGTAGAAAGTAAGGATATTTAGACGCTAATATACAAAACTAATGTTATCCAGATCGGTTTCAGTCAAATACCTGAAGCACTACACACTGCATTCAAAGCCCCGTCACATAAGCAGTTATTCATAAGGATGCATTTAAAGCAGTTTTACGCATGATGAGTAGATTGCAAGTATTTTATGGAGAACGGCAGATCGAGCAACACTGACATGGAAAAGTAGCCAACTCCAACTTTTGTTACAAGCAAAGCATAAGAAGAATAATTTGACATTGCTTTGGCTTAGGGTGCTTTCCACACTTGCAAGTGAAATAATTTTTCCCACTGGTGGTACTTTTGTAACATTCTTTTAAGTTAAAAACTGCAGTTTAACAAATGAGAGGACACAAAATAAATTCTTGTATGAGGTTGTCAAATAGACAATCATTATATACCAACCAAAATTTCTCTAACGTTAGAAACTGTGCTTCCTGGGAATCAATTTTGTTAACATTTGTATTCAAATTACAACAAACGCAAATGTGGACTCTATTAACATGGATACAACAACACTATCGTTACTAATAAATATTTCTATTTACTATTAAGTTAAAATGCATTGTGTACCTTGAACATATCAAGCTAATTGGAGAGTAAAATATCTCCCCCTTTATAGGTAGGTACTTTGATACTTTAGTATTTGTATTGTACTGAATTTAATTAGAATTTATATTTTTCGAATTTTTTATTATTACTGACAACTGCATATTTAGTTAAGTAATTGTTGTGGGTGTGTTCAACATTTCCATTATACGAATCAAATACTCTAACACTTTAAATCGATTCTTGTTATGACCCAATATCTTCAAATTGTCAGATTACATTTCAAATTGTGTTCTTTCGACTTTTTATGATTTACAAAGCAATAAGTCTTCAATTAGATTTCAAACCTTTTTAAGTTTTTAAAATTCGTTTATATTATGTCTCCATTGCAAGCTTTAGCAGTTGAGATTTATGAAATCTTTGGCTGGCCTCAGATAAAACTACTTTGGCTTTAGGTTTGACTTGATATTCGGCAACAAAGCTAAGGCATACGAACTTCGTGTAAGTTATAAATGAATGCTTTGATTTCAGCAGGTTAGGTAACTTCTAACTTTTGTTTACCTTAGCCTTGGCTGTAATTTGTTTTCCTTTATAAAAAGCAAAAGTTCAACGGAAAAAAAGGTTCCAATAACAGAAGTTACTATAAGACAAGTTTCAACGAAACTTTCACCAGGGATCAAATTGGGCTTTGGTGCTTCATTTGTTACACAGCTACTGCACTCCTTCCTCTGTCATAAAGTTCTTTTGTCGCCGCTCTTATATATGAATCTACATTGCCTCCACTGAATTTTTGTACGACGCTTTATTTTGCAGCTAACTGTAAATATTTTAATATCAAAAAATGATATGAGTTATCAATTAGAGGTTGACATACCCAAAATATTGTATTGAATGCGGTGTGTTACTGAAGATTTCATGGAGATTTAACTTAAATCTACCACCTTAAATCTTTTCAGTCATAACTGTCTGTTAAATCTCTACATGGAGGTATAGTATTATTTTATAATTTTACTTTCAAATGAAAAAGGTCTGCTACCTACGCAACATAGAGGAATTTCGTATGTCAACTGGCTCCTAACTATGCTCCAGCTATGAAATTCATTGGAAACCTACTGAACAATGTCTTGCGAGAATAATAATCCCAGACGAAATTCCTAATTATCTCTAATTATCATGATCCGTGGGACACTCAACGAAATTGTTTCCACTCGTTCTGCATAGTCAACAAGTTGTAAATTATGTTGGAGTATTTAAGTCTGTAACTAAGTGAAGGTCTCATAAAAACGTATGACAAACTTCCCAAGCACAGATCAATTTGTCTAAATATATCGATTAGTGCGCACCTGTCGTAACTTGTTTGCAACACATGTTGCACTTAAATTAGCCTGTGAGCCACTTTTAAATTAAAACGTACAGTCGATTAGGTAGTTTAGAATTTCGTTCGAATTATCAAATAATCCCGATATGTGCGCATCCAGAAGGTTTTTTCCTGCACTATCATTCGGTTCTAAGCCGTGCTCCAAGTTCATATCTCTGGCTCAGTTGAATCTCTCATACAAAAATGTATAGCAGGATTCCACAGTTACCTAAAATTTTCAAAAATATCTCAGCCTTTGCGCCCCCCTAAGCGTAACCATAGCGCCATCTATCGTACTTTTTGCCTCATTTTGTTTCGTTGTCTCGGTGTTCTAAGCAAAGTGAAGTGAAAGATTTTAAGTGTATAGCCCAATAGGAACCCTCTTGAAAACTGATCTCAAAGATTTCTCTTTTGGTACGATTTTCACAATATCTCGATACGCGCGCCACTAGCAGCCATCTTTATACCCAGCGTGTACATGTACACAAGTGTAATATTTTAGGTAGGTGGAACTACCAATATGTAATCAAAGGTAAAACCGTTTCTTGCTGCAGCTCGCACTTCTTACATCTACTGTTACTGACGACGCCTAACTTATAAACATGTAACGCCAGAAGGCAGTGCTCAGTTAGCATGCCTATTGTGCTGCCCCGCGCTTATGTCCACGCCTTTCCAGCTTCTGCTTATTCAACTCCTGCCTCTTTTTGAGTTCTCCCAAACGGGACACTTACCGTCGATTTAGCGAGTGCCGCACCCCCCTTTGCCAACTCATTGGCATTTTCGTTACCTTCTATCAATTTATGACCGGTAACCCAGTACATACATATATGGTCCGGTCTGAAACGTAATTCTTCCAATGCTTATTTGCATTCCAGGATACTTCTTAATGAAGTACTGTGTGAGAATGTTAATCTAATTATGCAGCTTAAGGCTCGAAAAATTAGCCGTTACCAATTGGGACCAAAATGTATGTAGGTATATGTGATACTTTTGAGTTTAGCATAACAATTTGAGAGGGGCAATGTGAAAAAAATCGTTTAATTTATTAAAAAAGATCAACCTATATATTTCATACTATTGCTACTGTTTCAACTTGATTTTAACTCTTATCATACAATCTGTTTATTAGTTTTACTTACGTTTGATCAAAATAAATAATGCGTTTTATTTCAAATATAATTTATTCAAGTTGCAAACAAAGTTGATTGAATTATTCTCCCACAACGAACCACGCGTCACTGTAAACACTTGTAAACACACCTACATTCGTAGTATATTAATTTGTATTTGTATGTAATTATATTCTTCATTTGGCTGCTTTCACACTTTCCAAACAGATTTCATAATAATTATTACAGATGAATAATAAATTCCACTTTCTTTTGTTTACAAAACGGTTGTTGCGAGGTGTAAACCGTAAGATAAACAATGCAAATTTGTAAGTGACAAATGACCAATGAGTCAGCAAGCACCGCAGCGGAGTAATCAGCAACAAATTGCCAACAATTATCATAAGCCGAGATGTCAGTTGTCAATTGCCAATTGTTATGAGGCACAAAAGCACTTTCACAAAATTATGAAATTTTATGAACTTAATTTCTTTGCGGTTTACTACAATTTTTTGTTTTTTGTATTTATTTCTTGCGAAAATTGTTGTCATCTAGTTTTTTATATTAGCGCATAAATTATATTATATTTAAACGAAATTAGTTTAATGCAATTAGCAGCCAACAATTTTTTTGTGATTATTTACTTATGCGAATTTTTTTTTCAATTTAAAATTAAATGCACTTTTTATCGCTTTAGATTTTGTAGTTATGTACGTCCGTAAAATATAAAAAACTTTATTTGCTGCACCGCTAATGCTGTGTTGTTATTGTAGTCAACTCACTCACAAAACATTTGAATTCACACTTGAAAAACTTTACGTTAACCAGACGTGGCAAAGCGTTTTAAATTCCGTTTGTAGAAGATGCGCACACGCGATGCCTCGAACGCAACGAACCTTACAATAATGAAATGAATTCTTGACTAAAAACACCGTAGAACTGCCCCTACAACCAACGAAGTTGTCGCACAAACATAGGCGATGATGTTGTAGCTGACGGTGGAGCGACCGAAGCAACATCGTCGGCAATGTCATCGCCATCGTCATCGATGCTTTTGTATTGTCACATTAAGTTTTACTTACTGCCTTTACTACAACAATGCTGTTTTGTTAGGATATGTATATAGAACCAACAACAAACAACGAAAAGTGCAGAGTGCGGTAAAGAACTTAAATGGCTAAGGAGCTGTGGTATGGCTCTTAATTTTTAGGAGGGCGGTAGGAGGAATGCCGTAAGTGACTATGTGACAGCTAAAATAATAATAATGGCGACGTCGTCTACGCTGTCGATTATGACAATGATGATGATGATGGGACTAATGTGCTTGCCGAATAAGACAACGCAACAGCATTTAGTTGAACGTCAATCACACGAAAAATAACGTTGGAGCTTGTTTTTGAAGCGTTAAACGCTTGTTGCGCGAAATGCTAACAAAATGTTTCAAACAACGGAGCTGCTTCAGCCACTTGATTGCTGAACTGCAGCAACAGAAACTGTTAAATAAAAGAGAATACCATTTTCTGTTAGCAGCATTGGCCAATTGAGCGAGAGCGTTTAACGTCTTTCAAGCAAAGTGGTTGCTGGTGAGGTATTTTTCGGAATCTTGCATGCGGAACGATACAAGGTGGCCAGCATGGGACAGCTGATATAACCTTTTTTTATTTGATTTGATACATAAACTTCCGGCGCAGTACGATTTTGACATTTGTCCATCGAATTTACAAAAACAAAATACATGGAATTTTTATTTATGTTTGTAGGTATGTCACGATGCTGCCACCTTGTATCGTTCCGTCATGGAATCTTGGAATACCTGAATATTCGCAGAACACATTGCCGCAGTCATTTCAGATTTTCGGTTAGGTTTGAAATGGCCTGCCCGTGAGGTCCTAAATATAGCCTGAATGAGTCGATAGAGTTACACGAAGATACTATAAAAACTTCGTCCTCTTGACAAGTACTAGCAGCTTTCTAAGACGTATAATAATTTCTGCTTTTAGATCTAATACATAGTTGTGTTAGTCTTATAGCTGGAGCTTTAGTTTTGCAAGTGTAGTATATGCTCGATCGTTTCCCCTGCACCCCGCACTTCTTTCCACTACTATCATTGACGAGGCCCAGTATCTTTGCTAGTCTATCTTGTACTTCGAAACTTTGCTTGCTCGATCATGTGCAACTCTCGCCTTTTTAAATCTCGCCTAATCTGATTGAGACGGAACAAGCGTAGAGGCGTGTGCCCTTTTTAGACAGCTCATTCGCTTTTCATTCTATCTACTATTATAATACATATTTCTCCCTATCCAAAATGCAGACGAAGCACAAATATAGATCAATCAGGCGAGGATACACACAAACTTGTATAGACTAGCCAAACTAGGGCTGCCAGTAGAATAAAAAGCACATACCTTGAGAAGTTTGCTGTGAAGCCTTCTCTGGAAATGTAAAACTCTTTTGTTTTACCATAAATTAGACTCCCAACTAACATGTGGGGATATAAAATAAACTTGCGACTGAGAAGGGATCTAAAGAGGAATCCTTCCTAAGCTGGTTGATGGTAAACATCGAAGACCAATAGAAAGCGAAATGAAGCTGCTGAGCGGTAGGGACCATGTTAGAGCAGCATGCTGGGCAGTTTCGAAGAATTATTACAAATCATCAACTTCGTAGAAACGGCACTTATGGCAGCTCATTTGCTATAGATACAGTTTTAAGATAAGGGCTAGTCAAGAAGTGGAACTAACGACATCAATAAAAAAATAAAATAAATACAATAATAAGGCAGACAATAAAAAAGAGAGCACAAAACATGACAATATCCCCTTCGAATTCGCCCAAACATGCCCTAAAGCGCGCTTTCTAAGAGTTCTGTTCACCTCAGAGTTCCAGTTTTTGTCACAACATACAAAGCAATCTCGATCACAACAAACACAACAAACATAGCAGCCTTTTAGCTCCCAACCAGCTAGCGCGTTAAACGTATTCTCGATGCTTCGTCTCTCGCAAAAAAGGAGATATGTTTTCTACTTCACTGTACTTATAAGTGTGCTTCTACTTTCGTAACTGAAACTATAGTAGCTCTGTTGAGCGTCTTATTGGGAATCAAGAGGATCATGCAGCAAATTAAAGCTGAAAAGCTACGCACTCGCTAGGTCATGTTATGCCAATGGCATATAGATAGCTCGTGCAAAAAGTATTTTAATCGACACCGCAGTTGTAAGCAGAGAGACATGCGGGTGAGACGTTTACTATTGGACAGGTTTTACCAATCACTGATGATTATACGTAATGTATGAGTTATCTGTTCCTCTAGTCGTTAACAAAATAAAATCCCAAGCACACACCCAACAAAGGACAGCTGATTATTAACATAACTTCGCACCGGTAGAGCACATTATGAATTCACTGAATTTACACAGAGAACTAACACGAGCATTCACAAATTTTCATATTTTTTAAATCTGAAATTGTAATAGATTAGATTGTCTACATAAAAAGAGCAATAGTCGCTATCAATGTTAACGTGAGCACAATTTACTCTGCTACTCTGACAGTGCTGCATATTAACTTTAACGGCAGTCACAATCTTAGTCGTGCTAAACAGCTCTGCTTGAGCTAAATAGAGATCTCTCCAAACACTGATATCACAATGATTTAAGCAGAGTGGGCTATTCGATTTAGTCAGAAAGTATATTATTGATTTTCTTGTTGGCCAAACATACATTTTTTGTTGATACTCTTCGTTCTATTGATATTTGTAAAGCGGCGGCTGCTGTTAGCTTTTATGATCCGTTTGCTTTTCTTCCTCGATATGGGCTATGATCGCTTTGCTTTCATTTCACAGACCGCGTTCATATCGACTAGCATGTATGTGATGTCATGTATTTTCTATGCTTGCTCTGTTGTCCACTAACAGCCACTTAGTTCTGTTGACTCTAATTTCATAAGCAAATACACGTTTTGACATTGAGCCGCTACAAATGTAAATACATACATACCTACATACATATGTACATATATGTGTGAATATGTACTTCTGATGACTTTGGAGTCTGCTAGACGCTGTGCGGTCTGCTCGAATAAATCTAGCGGTATGGTAACTGAATACTATTCTCTCGTATATTAAAGAGTGTGTATGCTAGCTTGTAACAAATGTTTATGTCATGTTTGTATGCTAAAGTGCTTTGTTCGGTGTTAATTTTATTATTTACTATTTTGTTTCAGGTTTCAAACAATCACTGATATAAAGCCGCATTAAAGACTTTTACTTTGGAAGATGAGTATTTATGCGTACTACTTCACTTGCGATTTGTTTGTTTTTCTGTTAGTGCTTGTTCTAACATTTTTGATGCTTACATTGCCCCATAGCAAAATGAATTGTTAGTATAGAGCTTTCAGTCTCGGTGTTTTTTCTAGATATGCTCGCTGGGATGGGGTGCTGGCAGTTATGTATATGTGCTGCTTGTAGAATAAAAAATGTGCTGTGATCTATATAAAAAGGAAATAGCTTTAATTTATATCAACTCGCCTGGTGTGCAAAACTCTCTAATAGCATATATAAATTAATATTTATTTGCCACAACCATGTATGACGCAGTGAATTATAGTGCTAATTTTTCTATGAAGTATTTTTGTTTGGCCTGTCAATGAACTTAAAGTGACGTTTACTTTTAACTTAATTATTCACTTAAGCAATCATACACAAGCCACAAGCGCTGATCATATATACATACATAGAAATATATGCAAATATTGTAGCTCTAAAATGATCGTCTGATCACGCATGTGCGAAGCACGGTACTAATTTCGGCCGTAGCATGAGTTGCTCATTTGGTTGTTCTCCTTTCCCAGATCTTGTGGCTTTGATCACACAATTATGTGTGATTTTAGCGATGAGTGATAATTAGATTGCACCTTGTGTTCAAAGAAGATATATTTGTTATTGGTGTTGGTTCTTTGTCTCTGTAATATTAGTTTACTACATTTTATTTATGCCGACTAACAATTCGACATTTATTACGCATTCGCGTAGGATTATTTTTATTACTCAGCGTGTGCTTTGCACACAGGTATATTAACTTTGATTGGATAACGGTGCGTTGTACAGGTATAAAGGAATCGAGATAGATATAGACTTCCATATATCAAAATCATCAGTATCGAAAAAAAATTTGATTGAGCCATGTCCTCGCTCCGTCCCTCACGTCCCGTTAACACGATAACTTGAGTAAATATTGAGATATCTTCACCAAATTTGGTACATGGAGCTTATCTGGACCCAGAATAGATTGGTATGAAAATGAGCGAAATCGGATGATAAACCACGCCCACTTTTTATATATATAACATTTTGGAAAAACACAAAAACCTGATTATTTAGTAAATAATACACCTAGAATGTTGAATTTGACGTGTGGACTGATATTGAGACTCTGATAAAAATTTGAAAAAATTTTTAAAAATGGGCGTGGCACCGCCCACTTGTGATAAAATCAATTTTAAAATATTATTAATCACAAAATCAAAACGTTAAACCTATCGTAACAAAATTCGGCACAGAGGTTGCCTTTACTATAGAATGCTTTGAAGAAAATTAACGAAATCGGTTAAGGACCACGCCCACTTTTATATAAAAGATTTTTAAAAGGGTCGTGGACGAATAAAAAAACTATATCTTTGCAAAAAAAGAGCTTTATATCAATGGTATTTCATTTTCCCAAGTGGATTTATAACAATAAATAGAAAAACTTCAAAATTTAAAAAATGGGCGTGGCACCACCCCTTTTATGACTAAGCAAATTTTCTATGTTTCGGGAGCTCCATAACTCGCAGAAAAATTAACGTATCGTAAAAAATTGGGTACACATATTCTCTGTATAGCAGGAATATTTCTAGAAAAAATGGACGGGATCGGTTAAAGACCATGGCAACTTAGATATAAAACAAGTTTAAAAGGGTCGTAGACTAGAATAATAAGCTATAAACTTATCAAAAAAATAGTTTTGAATCAATGATATTTCACTTATCAAGTTTTATTGTAGAGGAAATGGGGAGACATTTTTCTTTTTAAACGGGCGGTGCCACGTGTTATGTAGAAAAGTAATTTATCTGAAATTAAATATGCCAAACCCATAGTGAAGCGCACGCACTGAGATATAAATGTTCGTCTACACGAACTTAGACACCTTTACTGTTATAACTAAAAGCTCGATTTTGTAGTAGTATGCTGTTCGCGAATGGCCAACAAAAAACTTAGCGCAACGAACTCGATGATGGATCAAATCCTCTATATATAGTATATGGGGTATTCCATCCCATTCGACCAATTCACCCGACCCCTCTAGAATTCGCCTGAAGTTTTCTTCTTTTTCTAGCTTACGAAAGACAATGTTCTCAGAATTTTTCATCAACTCAAAAACAGTTATGAGAATTAAAAACACGTGATGTTTCAAAATGCTATAAACTTTTACATGACCGTTGCCACGGAACTTTACGGAAAAAATACAAACAAAATTTTTAAGTTTTTTCTGTAATTTTCAGGTGATTTAGAGATTTTCTCGAATTCGCCATATACTCATACTTCTACATCAATCCTGCAATCATCCTCACTAATCGAGACTGGCGCGCATTTTTCTGTTTTATAGTAATTCACAAAAAACTTTAAATTTTTTTTGTATACCGAATAAGCACATTCTAAAACTTATTGACAAAAACACCGTTTTCAACTCAAAATAAGATTATTAAATATTCTCCACAAAAACAAGTAAGCGAAGCGCTAACGTCTCGAGGGGTAACTGAACATTACATACTCAGCTGAGAGCTATGGAGACAAAATAAGGGAAGTCACCATGTAGGAAAATGAACCTAGGTAACCCTGAATGTGTTTGTATGAATATTCTGTATCAATGGAAGGTATTAAATAGTATTTTAAGAGGGCAGTGGGCCATAGTTCTATTAGGTGGACGCCATTTAGGGATATCGCCATAAAGGTGGACCAGGGCTGACTCTATAAATTTGTTTGTACGACATGGGCTATCAAATGAAAGGATGTTAATGAGTATTTTAAAGGGAGTGGGCCTCTTAGTTCTATAGGTGGACGCCTTTTCGGATATCTGCCATAAAGGTCAGACCAGGGGTGACTCTAGAATTTGTTTGTACGACATGGGTATTAAATGAAAGGAGTTAATGAGTATTTTAAAAGGGCGTGCGACCTTAGTTCTAATAGGTGGACAGCCTTTCGAGATATCGCCATAGGGTGAGACCAGGGGTGACTCTAGAATTTGTTTGTACGATATGGTATCAAATGAAGGTGTTATGAGTATTTTAAAAGGGAGTGGGCATAGTTCTATAGGTGGACGCTTTTCGAGATATCGCCATAAAGGTCAACCAGGGGTGACTCTAGAATTTGTTTGTACGATATGAGATGTATCAAATGAAGGTGTTAATGAGTATTTAAAGGAGAGAAGTGTGAGCTATTGTAGTTCTATAGGTCAAGCGACCAACTATGCGAGAGATATGAGCCATAAAGTCGACAGCGGGGCGTGACTATAGAATTGTTTGTACGATGATGGGTATAAATGAAGCGAATTAAGATGTATTTTAAAGGGAGTGGCGCTTAGATTCGATAGCGTGAACACACTTTCGAGATATCGCCATAAAGGTAGCGACCAGGGCTGACTCTAGAATTTGTTTGCTAATCGATATCGGTATCAAATAAAAGTATATAATGAGGGTTTTAAAAGGAGCTAGTGGTGGCTAGTTTATATATGTAGAAGGCGTTTTTTCGAGTATTGACAAAATGTTGGACCAGTTGGACCGGAACATCATCTGTCGGGTACAGTAATTTTGTATATATGTAAATACCACGAACAGTATTCCTAGCCAAGATTCCAAGGGGTGATTTCGTCTTGCAGAACTTTTTCCATTTATTCTATAATATGGTAGGTGTCACACAAAGTTTACCTTTTTTTCGATATTTGGTATAGAATTATGGCATTTTCTTATTTTCGTAATTTCGATATCGAAAAAAGTGGGGCGTGTAGTCACAGTCGGATTTCCGCCATTTTTTCTATACCAGATTCACAGCGCGTTCAGGTAAGCACGTGCAACTGAGTTGTGGTAACGATATATCGATTTTTGCGGAAGTTATCGTGTTAGCGGCCATTGCGAGCGGAAGGACAGACGGTCGACTGTGTTATAAAAACTGGGCTGTGGCTTCACCGATTTCCGCCGCTTTTCACAGAAAACAGTTAGTCGCCATAGAATCTATGCCCTAATCAAATTTCACAAGGATTGGTAAATTTTTGTTCGACTTTGGCATTAAAAGTATCCTAGACAAATTAAATGAAAAAGGCGGAGCCACGCCATTTGAATTTCTTTTATTTTTGTCATTTTGTTGCACCATATCATTACTGGAGTTGAATGTTGACATAATTGACTTATATACTGTAAGATATTAAATTGTTTGTTTAATTGACTTATTTTTTTAAAGTGGGCGTGGTCGTTCTTCCGATTTTGCTAATTTTTATTAAGAATACATATAGTAATAGGAGTAACGTTCCTGCCAAATTCATCATGATATCATCAACGACTGCCAAATTACAGCTTGCAAACTTAATTACCTTCTTTAAAAGTGGGCGGTGCCACGCCGTGTCCAAATATCCTATTCTCTATGTTTGCGTCTAGTGTCAACTCACCCTACCAAGTTTCATCGCTTTATCGTCGTTTGGGCAATGAATTATCGCACTCGCCGTTTTTCGAATGTTCGATATCGAAAAAGTGGGTGTGGTTACAGTCCGATATCGTCATTTTAATAGCGATCTGAGATGTGTGCCCATGAACCTACATACCAAATTTCATCAAGATACCTCAAAATTTAATAAGTTATCGTGTTAACGGAACAGAGGACGGGAACGGACGACATGGCTCAATCAAATTTTTTTTCGATGCTGATGATTTTGATATATGGAAGTCTATATCTATCTCGATTCCTTAACATCTACAATAATATGTAAGATACTCTGTGAGCTCTGCTCAACGAGTATAAAAAGATTATCGGCCCACTCCGGGATTAGGAGGGATGATTGCAGAATGATTGAAGTGTTTTGTATGAGAAAAAAGAAAAAGCGAAATTCGAAAAAATCTCGAAATCACTGAACAAATTACAC
>JARSSU010006680.1:0-33206 GCA_029619165.1 Eurosta solidaginis
TTTTCATTTTTCATTCTTGCGCAATAAACAAGAAGTAGCAACAAGTAAAAAACAGCGGAAAAGGAAAATCATTAAAGTCGACTGGAAATTTTGCGGTGACAAAAAAAATAGAGCGATAGTAAACAAATGCATGTAGAGACAGTGGTAGACAAATTAACAAACTTGTGGTGGGCAGTTGAGCTGCTGCGGTTTGTTTATGTTACGCTCTAATTCACTCATTCTTTGTATGGATAGCAAAGAGGGTGCGAATGTTCAAGCCCTTGTAGGGTAGAATTGTTATTGTTTTAAAAAGAAAATACCATTAACACGAACCAGATTAAACTTTTTGGGAGCGTTAGACAACAGAAATTGTGTAGCGTTAGCTCATTAGCTGCTCGTTGAGGATTAATTAACAACAGCAATTATAAAATTGCCTTTTGCAACTTGCGTAGCCTTTTACTTCCTTTTCGGAAAATTTGCAAAGAAAACTAGTTTTAGTTTTTCTGAGTATTCACATATCGTAAAACTACGCTCAGTTTCTTCGCCCATAAGTATACAATATTTAGTATTATATCGACACACATCCCTTCGGTACATCGAATTATTAAATATTATCGATGAAATGTTTTAGAATCAGTTACAGTAGATTCACATTACCGGCTGATAGAACAACTGGCATTAGGACATTCTCTCTGTATGAGGACAACGACCCGCATTCTTGAGAGCAGCCGACCTAAATGCTCCCCTCTGCTCCGTAGCGAGACTTCAAAATAGCTTAACCTATACTTTTTTTAACCAATTCGGTATCCTTTAATCTAAAAGCAACCAAAGTACCCACAAATGAAACTGGAGCAAGATAAACCAAAATTAATCCGATATCAGAAAGCAACCAAATTTATTGGGCAAAGTTATACGAAAGCTTAGCCCGAAGGTAACCGAATATTATTTGAAGCAAAAGACAACAAAGAGACTCAGACCCGAATCAAAACGTAATCATTTGGAAACCTTAATCAATATCAAGACCTTAAATGAATAATTACATTGAGAAAAGAAACCAAAATCGAAATCGGAACTAAACCGAACCCATTTGGAGGAGAGAATCAAATCTGAAACCGAAGCGAAATCGAATTAGATTAAATTAAAACAAGTAGGAAGGCTAAGTTCGGGTGTAACCGAACATTACATACTCAGCTGAGAGCTTTGGAGACAAAATAAGGAAAATCACCATATAGGAAAATGAACCTAGGGTAACCCTGGAATGTGTTTGTATGACATGGGTATCAAATGGAAGGTATTAAAGAGTATTTTAAAAGGGAGTCGGCCATAGTTCTAATGGTGGACCAGGGTGACTCTAGAATGTGTTTGTACGATATGGGTATCAAATTAAAGGTATTAATGAGGGTTTTAAAAGGAGTGGCACTTAGTTGTATATGTGAAGGCGTTTTCGAGATATCGACCAAAATGTGGACCAGGGTGACGCAGAACATCATCTGTCGGGTACCGCTAATTTATTTATATATGTAATACCACGAACAGTATTTCTGCCAAGATTCCAAGGGCTTTTGATTGCGCCCTGCAGAACTTTTTCATTTTTTTCTACTTAATATGGTAGGTGTCACACCCATTTTACAAAGTTTTTTCTAAAGTTATTTTTGCGTCAATAAACCAATCAAATTACCATGTTTCATCCCTTTTTTCATATTTGGTATAGAATTATGGCATTTTTTTCATTTTTCGTAATTTTCGATTTCGAAAAAGTGGGCGCGGTTATAGTCGGATTTCTGTCGATTTTTTGTACCAAGATAAAGTGAGTTCAGATAAGTACGCGAACTGAGTTTAGTAAAGATATATCGGTTTTTGCTCAAGTTATCGTTTTAACGGCCGAGCGGAAGGACAGACGGTCGACTGTGTATAAAAACTGGGCGTGGCTTCAACCGATTTCGCCCATTTTCACAGAAAACAGTTCCCGTCATAGAGTCTATGCCTCTACCAAATTTCAGAAGGATTGGTAAATTTTTGTTCGACTTATGGCATTAAAAGTATTCTAGACAAACTAAATGAAAAAGGGCGGACCACGCCCATTTTGAAATTTTCTTTTATTTTGTATTTTGTTGCACCATATCATTACTGGAGTTGAATGTTGACATAATTACTTATATACAGTAAAGATATTAAATTTTTTGTTAAAATTTGACTTTTAAAAAATTTTTTTTTAAAGTGGGCGTGTTCTTCATCCCGATTTTTCTAATTTTTATTTAGCACATATATAGTAATAGTAGTAACGTTCCTGCCAAATTTCATCATGATATCTTCATGACTGCCAAATTACAGCTTGCAAAACTTTTAAATTACCTTCTTTTAAAAGTGGGCGGTGCCATGCCCATTGACCAAAATTTTACTAATTTTCTATTCTGCGTCATAAGGTCAACCCACCTACCAAGTTTCATCGCTTTATCCGTCTTTGGCAATGAATTATCGCATTTTTTCGGTTTTTCGAAATTTTCGATATCGAAAAAGTGGGCGTGGTTATAGTCCGATATCGCTCATTTTAAATAGCGATCTGAGATGAGTGCCCAGAAACCTACATACCAAATTTCATCAAGATACCTCAAAATTTACTCAAGTTATTCGTGTTAACGGACGAGACGGACGGACGGACATGGCTCAATCAAATTTTTTTTCGATACTGATGATTTTGATATATGGAAGTCTATATCTATCTCGATGCCTTTATACCTGTACAACCAACCGTTATCCAATCAAAGTTAATATACTCTGTGAGCTCTGCTCAACTGAGTATGAAAAGAGTTGAGACCTAAATCGAAACAAAATCGATTTTTTTTTGGATAATGAAACCATATTGGGTACTTTACTGAAATATTGAAGAAACAAACCAATTCAAACTAAACCGATTGTAAGCCCAATGTATTTTAAAGAAGTGAGGCAAGAAACCGGAACTTTTTTGTGTAAAAGCCGAAAGCGAACCTGAAATTATTCGCAACCGTAATAAATTTGAAAACAAAAAAATAAACCAAATCCGGAACCGAACCAGGAACGAAAAATAATTTGTTTGGATGGAAAAAACCGAATCCGAACGAGATGAAACGAATTTAAATCGCAAACGCGGAACGATACCGAATTTACACTAAAGTATTTAATTAATACACAACTTTAAAAACGAATTTATTTTGTAGAAAGGATCCAAGGTTGAAAGCTAAATCGAAGTAATTTTGCGGAAAGCAGGCAAAACCGAAACCGAACCTATAACGAAACCATAATTATTCGCAACCCGAAACCAAATTCAAATCCAAACGAACGAAATCAAAACAAATTGAAAAAAAACTAACAGGTAACTTAACTCAGAACTGATGCAAAATTATAAAAATAAATAAATGTAGGCGCGATAACCTCCTAGAGATGTTAGGCAGGGGTTCTCTTCCAATTTGCGTCGTGCTCCTTTTAGTTTTTCCTACGAATTTGCGGGATGGGATCTACTTGTTTAATGCCGATTTCGAACGGCATGTAAATGCAGACGAGTTTTCACTGAAAAGTTTTTCATGGCTGAATTACACTCAGAGTGCTTGCCCAACACTGCGAAGAGGCGACATCGCTTAGAAAAATTGTATTCTAATTGAAACAATTTGTTTCTAAAATTTTGATTTTGTTTTACCCGGGGCGTGAACCTAGGATATTCAGTGTGTTGCGGAGCACGCTACCATCACACCACGGCAAATTATTTTGAATAATAAACCAAAGTCGAAAGCAAACCGAAGCATACTGAGAAAAGGCGAACTTTTATGAAACCAAATTTATTTTGATATCTTAATTCCATGACGATCTTTGTGAGATTACACTGAAAAGAACTCTTATTATACCCAGCTGTACTTGGACACAGGGTTTATAACTTTGATTGGATAACGGTTGGTTGTACAGGTATAAAGGAATGAGAAGATATAGACTTTCATATGTCAATATCAGTACCGAACAAAAATTTGTTTGAGCCCATGTCCGTCGGTCCGCCATTCTGCCCGTTAACACGATAACTTGAGTAGATATTGAGATATCTTCACCAAATTTGGTACACGAGCTTATCTGGGCCCAGAATAGATCGGTATTTAAAATGAGCGATTATCGGATGATAATCACGCCCCACTTTTTATATATATAATATTTTGGAAATCACAAAAAACCTGATTAGTTAGTAAATAATACACCTAGAATGTTGGAATTTGACGTGTGGACTGATATTGAGACTTGATAAAATTTGGAAAAACACATTGTAAAATGACGTGGCACCGCCACTTGTGATAAAATCAATTTTACAAATATTATTAGTCATAAATTAAAAATCGTTAAACATATCGTAACAAAATTCGGCAGAGAGGTTGTCTTTATTATAATGAATCTTTGAAAAAAAATTGACGAAATCGTTAAGGACCACGCCCGCTTTTATATAAAAGGGTAGGGCGTGGACGAAGAAAATAAGCTGCAAAAAAAAGAGCTTTACATCAATGGTATTTCATTTCCCAAGTGGATTTATAACAACAAATAGGAAAAACTTCACATTTAAAAAATGGGCGTGGCACCGCCTCTTTATGACTAAGCAGTTGTCTATGTTTCGGGAGCCATAACTCGAAATTAGTTCAAATGAGATCATATGTTATGTTATTTGCACAGCCTTGTAACACTATTAAGCACACAAAACAAACAACAACAACAGCATTTCAAGTGTACAGCTGGGTATGTAATGTTCGGTTTAACACAAACTTAGACTTCCTTACTTGATTAGACTTAAATTCAAAAAACTTCTATTCCTACAGGGCATGTATGTGTGCACAAATGCAGGAAGTGTTCGTTAACGCTTGGGGTTGCATTTCAATGCGAGTAGAAGTGGCGTGATCATATTTCTAACATTTGACCACAGTACAATTTTGAGTAGCATACTTTACGTCACTTCACATTCACCCTTTGCTGCACCCACACACACACAACACTTATAAGTACCGACTCACACTTTAACTGCCTAGTCATATTTTAGCCAACAAACCAACCAACAGTCAGCTCATGTAATACGTACATGTCAACATGTGGGTACATAAAACAAGTAAGGACGGGACCTTTCATGAATGGGCTGAACAATAGCCTTATCCCGTTCGCAATCTCCAAATAATCGGATGTATAAGATAAGAAATAAATAGTGAACAGATGTACATACCTAAACGATTTTAAGATAAATATAAAATAAAAAATGGCAAAAAACCCCCTTATCTGAACGATCGGATGTATGGGATATATTTATATATAGCTCCGATCAAAATGATTTTTTCAGGAAATCTTCTCTGATATATTAGAATAATATCACCAAATTTAACGTTTTTATGTTGGAATTAAGGGAGAAATGGCAAACTATTCTATCTGAACGATCGGTTGTATGGGATGTTTTCAGGAAATCTCTATGATATATTAGAATATATATCACCGAGTTTCACGTTTATACTTTCTAAATTGCGGCAGGAAAGACCAAAATCGTCTTATCTGAACGATCGGTTGTTGCGAAGATTATGTTATAGTGGTCCGAAACTACCGGATACGACAAATGTCTAATATAATATAAAAGTACATCCTTGTGCCAAATTTCATTGAGATATCTCAAAATTTGAGGGACTAGTTTGCGTTCAAACAGACGGACGGACATGGTTATATCAACTCAGTTCGTCGCCCTGATCAATTCGGTATACTTAATGGTGAGTCTATCTTCTATATTTCTCAACGTTACAAACAGCGGACCAAAGTTAATATACCATTTCATGTTCATGAAAGGTATAAATTGTCTCACATTTGTGACGAGTGCGCCTATATGTATGCTATGCTGAAGGGATTAAACTATAGGGCAGCATGGTTATGTGAAGGCAAGTTTTACTTTTACTTTTGTTTACTTCTTTTCTTTTTGTTTTTTAGTATCGATTTTCTTTTTTTGTAAGTAGACTTTTTTTATTTATGATAGCTTCTCACAAGCTCGTACGCACATATGAAGTCGTTAAAGTTAAAATCGATTAGCAGCAAGAAAAACCGCCTAGAACCCCGCTACTGTAATGTCTCGTTGTTGTGGATGTTAGCTATTTATATCGAAGTAATGAAAGTTAAGATAGGCATTGACAGGTAAGAGCTATAGGACCTTTTCGAACAGAAGGGAAAACGAAATTTAGATATCCTGCTTTACTGCTATTTGGCCCGTAACGTGGAGACTACAGCAGAGAGGTTTAAGAGTCAAAGCAATGGGACGCAAGAAATCATTGCTCAAAGGTGGTGGTTCGATTGAAAAAAGAAGCTATTGCTAAATAAAAGTAAGCAAAATATATCAGTGGAAATTTTTCAGCACCTAAATATATGCAATATTTAGATATGAGTTTCTCTTACAATTCATCAGCTGACTGTATTCCTATCACAAAACAAATTATACCATTTACGCCCGATTCTGAGCGTTACCGGTAAAATAGTACCCAGAACATTATGTAACCGAATATCGTTACAGTTCTTTATCCGCGATTCTGGCCCAAGTGGTAACGCTGTCATCACCGAAAAACTTACCAGTGTCTGTGGAGAAATTCGAAAGATAGTTTTCTTCGCTTTCACGGTTGCCACTTGGTCCATTTGGACCAAAAATGGTCCTGGTCCGCTGGTCCCTTTTCTTCAATTTTGGTCCTTTTTGGCAGTAGCCACGATTGGTACGTTTCTTTCTTTTCACTCAGGTAAAAATTCACAATATTGCCCAAAAATTCGCCACTCTTTCGTTAGCCCCACATATAATTTTGAATTTACTTCAATGGAACTCTCACCATAAAAAATTGCTCAGTCCCATAAAATGTACCAGAACAATAGCATTTACTTAGGATATAATTTATGCCAGGCATTAAAAAAGAAAAGTGTTGGCAAACACATTGTTATTAACTGTTGACGAAATAACCGACTAATCAACAAAATCTTATTTTATAATATATTAATACGGCTAGATATTTCGATCGGCTATACAACACTATGTAAAATATATGAAAATAAAAATTGCTTCTCGCCTAGCATAGCTTACAGCGAGCACTCTGCCGTGAGCCTAACACTTTCAAACCTTATACAAAGAATTTCTATGCATTACTTCTCGTTTGGCTTTTTGATATTTAAATCTTTCTCACCCAGCTCAATGAGTTCAATGAATTCCAGGACTATTGTGGTGTTAAGCCACCGCAAGGTAACTGAAAACTAAGTATCTTGGCACAAGAAATATTTTAACTGGAAGACAGAGGGAAGCAAATGCAAAAGGGAATTGATTTCGGAAGAAATGTTTTGTATAAAATTATTCCGTAGGTGCTAGCAGAACCCCTGAGGCCTGGGATCAAAACTCACACTTACTGAATCTAGGATCTGATATGAAGTTTAAACGTTAAGGGAAAAAGTAAGCATCTATAAAAATAAAATAAAAAAATAAATAAATGTAAGGCGCGATAACCTCCGAAGAGATCTAAGGCCGAGCTTCTCTTCCAATTTGCGTCGTGCTCCTCTTGATTTTTCCCTACAAATTGGCCGGACGGGACCTACATGTTTTATGCCGACTCCGAACGGCATCTGCAAGGCAGATGAGTTTTCACTGAGAGCTTTTCATGGCAGAAATACAATCGGAGCGCTTGCCAGACACTGCCGAGGGGCGACCCCGCTTAGAAAAATTTTCTTCTAATTGAAAAATCGTATTTCAAAATTTTGATGTTGCTTTGCCCGGGAGTTGAACCCAGGGCATACGGTGTGATAGGCGGAGCACGCTACCATCACACCACGGTGGCCGCTGAGTTTCCACATACATATTTCGGCAACACCAGAACGCAAATTTTGAACCGTTTCTTACTAAAACCTAACTGCACTATACATTTTATTTCATTGCAATCAACAACATAATGCTAGTACCAAGAGCTTTGTGAACCAAAAACTATGTTCACAACGCTTGGTTTGTGAAAGACAAAGACTTATCCTATGTCAAAATATAGTACCATTTTTGGTTGCATGCACATATATTTGTTTGTTCAGCTTGAATTAAAGGAAAGTCTTCACTATGTTTAGTAAAATTTTATATGGAACTAACAAAATAAAACAAAAATTTGGTCCTTTTTTTCGATGAATTTTGATCTCAAATGAAAACATGGTGTGGTAGCGTGTCCGCTTTACCGAAAATGTCTCACTTGTAGATACGAGGTTAACGAAAAACGGGACGATGTGTATATGCATATTATGCATGATAAGTTTCTACATAGGTATATTGTAATTTATTCTGTGAACGTAATGTAATGTAAACAAATATGTATAGCAAGAGGCAAAACTTTTTACTATTATCTTTGCTTATTTGGCTTACAATTCTTTATTTTTCAGTTTTGCCTTTTCTAAACAACAGCTGTTGTGTGGTTATTTCGAAGTAACCACCTACTTTTGTGGGTAAAAAATTATCGGGCTACTTTCGCGGGTAGAATACCAAAAGGGTGTAAAAGTTGCCACATGATTTCGTTACCGTGGTGAAGAATGTTGTTACCACACTAGAATCGGGGCGTTAATGTAAATAGCACTTAAAGGTCTGTGAAAGATTAATTTTTAAGTCATTGCCTATCCAAAGGCGTAAAATAAGGAAATAGATATGAGAGATCACTATAGGGCCCCAATGTTGTAAAAATCTTGTTGTCTTTAATTTGCACTATTTACAAACGGAGCGCCGAAAGGTTAAAACCTATCCAATGAGCGTCTTCTCAGACAGAAACTTCATTCGCTTTTTGCCTAAAAGTATGCACACTTTTTTGTATCTTTCATTTAGGCCCGGTTTTTCAGTACAAGCTCAACTCAGTTTATCAGTTAAGCTACGCTTAAACTTATTTTTTATAATTAATTTTTCAATCTACTTTAACTGAAGTTTAAGCTGAGTTTAAGCGGCCGATCTAGCAGGGTTAAACTCTAGTTATCGTATCGGTGATTTGCGTTCGTTCGAAATGGCGTCGAGTATACCCAACAAGCATTTGGGCTAGAGTACCATTAGAGCTCATGTTGATAACTAGCATACCGCTAAAATTTCAAGAGTTGTTACGAAACATGGCTCCACTTGAGTGTCATAGTGTACTCTGCAAAAGATGGAATTTTTTATAAAGCGAAAAATGCAATTACTTAAGTTGAAAAATTATATTTCCCAACTTGTGATTCTTTGACTGCACTCAAGTATAAGATTCCAATACTACAGTATTTTCACGAAATTAAAATAAAATATATATGATTTATTTTCATAAATTACGCTTCATTACTGCTATCAACAAGGTGTTTATTTCTCACAATAAATAGTTGTTGGCTTTGGTGGTACCACCTTGGAGATTTTTTCAACTTCACCTCAACTCTATATCCAATGTAGGATATCAACTGGAGAAACGTGTTGAATATTCATTTGAAAACTGTACATTTCTCAAAATCGCTCAAAGGTTGTCATAATAATTTGAAAATGCTAATGACGTTGGAGATCAGCTCGAGAACTATAAATTTTACAAAATTTTTCAAAGGTAGATAGTGGCTGGAGAATGAAGTTGGATATCAACTTGAGAAGTATCTAAATAAATAAGAATAACTAGATGCTGATGTTGGATATCACCTCCGCTGGAGAAATATCATCTAAATGTTTGCTGTGTTAACAAAATCCAGCTGTTCTAGATAATAAAAAACCAATGTTGCCGAACAAAAAGACCTAGCCCAAAGGCGGCCTTAAACTGTGACTGAAAAACTGCTCAATAGTTTAACTGGAGTTTAAATTTGACTAGGGTTTAAGCAAACTTAGTTTAAGCTTAGCTTAATCAACTACCACAAATTTATTTCCATACTTTCTGTGTTCGTTTAATATTCGCAGATATAAATAATAATACGCAAGTTAAAAAGTTTAAGAAATGCTTTATTTATCGTTAGTCCTTCATTTGATCATTTTCAAGGTAATTAAAAGAGAGAGAGAGCAAAAATTCCATTTTGTATTGCATTATTTCATTACTGGTTGACAATCAGAATAAATTACACAATGCGCTCATTTTCTTTTTAATATAAAACTATTTAACAAATTTTCTTCTTTTGATTTTTTTTCCTCAAAATTGCATTGGAGATTGTGTTAATAATTTACGAGTTTTTTGTGCTTTTTTATATTAACATAGCTGTAATGTAGAATTTTAAGTGGACATACGTCCGTAAGCCAAAACAAATGCTTACATAGTTACTTATGTATATGAGACTCGTCAATGTGTGAACAGTTTTTTATTTCAGACTTGGGGATAAACGAACGCATGTTGATTGCTATAGAGAAACAGGGTGACTGGAAATATTATTCTTTGAAATTTACGCTAGTAAAATTTAAAAAAATGTGAAATAAGTTTGAGAAAATTCTGCCTACAAGTAACGAAAATTTAGTGACGAAAATATAGTGGCAGTGAAAGAGCGTCGGAACCAGAGTAACGGAAGTATAGTGACTGAAGTAGAGTGATAGATATAGTTACGGGAATTAGAATGACGAGAAAAGAGTGGCAGAAAATAAAAAAAGACGAAAATAGAGCGACTGCAAAAGAGTGGCAGAAAAAAGTGACGGAAAGAGAGTAACGGAAAGAGAGTGACAAAACTAAAGTCACGAAACTAAGGCACGAAGAAAATATATTAATATAAGCGACGGAAATATAGTGGTAGAAACAAAGTAGCGTCGAGGTGACATGAACAAAAGGAAGAAAAAGTAGGGCAACGGAAATAGAGTGACGGAAAGAGTGACAGAAGTATAGCGACAGAAGTAAATGACCAAAATAGAGATGCGAGAGAGGAGTCGTAGAAATATAGCGACCGAAGTAAGGTGACAGAAATAGAAAGACGGGATGCGAGTGATAGAAATAGACTGACGAAAATATGTTAGCCGAAGCAGAGTGACAGAAATATATTGCTAGAAACATAGGGACGGAAGTGGAGTAATTGCAAAGTAGTGAGGAAAATAGACTGACGGATGTTGGGTAAAAGAAATATAGTAAATGAGGATATATAAAGATGGGAAAACAATAACGGAAATATGATAACGGAAGGTAAGTGAATGTCGAGATAGAGTGGCCGAAACAGAGGAATGAACAAACTCTCGGTACTAAAGCGGCGGAAGCAGGGTGAGTCAAATAAAGTGATGAACATAAAATTACATTACAAATAGTAGCGGGATAGGAAGATATAAAACGAGTGACCGAATTAAAGTGACGATAATAGAGTTAATATAGTTCTGTTCGAATTTCCTTCGAATCTCTATGCACTCATGTCCCTCTCACAATTTTTCTCTCTCACCAGACGTACCTTTTCCTACTTTGCGGCGTGATATCTCTAACATCCCCCGTTGCGTCCAAGTACGTGAACTATTTTTTCTGAGGCACCGCAATTCTCCTCGTTTTCGAGGTCGCTGGTATACTACTGTCCCTGAAAATGCACATTCTTCCTTTTTTCTAAGATCACACCTGATCAGCTAAGATGTTTTATGATAATTTTCCTTAGTACACTACAACGAGTACAAACTTATATCATTGACATGTTCATCGGAGTACTCATATCTAAATTACCGTTGCAAGAGACTAGTGATAGGTGGGTTGATTACGGTTATATTTTGTAAGAAAATCGGGAGTGGCACAGATCCAAGCTATATATGTTTATAGTTCAAAACGTCGTAGCAGTGGTCACCGCCATTAATAAAGTTTTATTCTTCTTGTAGCGCTAAAGATTCTTACCGAAGGTTTTAAGAAGTGTTAGCGCTTCTGCCGAATACTGATCGGTACGCTCTAGAAAACTTGCCACTTCAAGATGCTAGACCGAGATTGTGTTAAAGATATGATATGATCACGGTCGAAATTGCTAGGTCATCCCACCCACTTCTTTCGTGAGCATCTTAAGATTGATAACTTTCTCCAACCTTGACTCTAAGCTCGATGGGGAGGTATATTTCCACTGGATCTCTACTCTTTCTTCCCTTTAAATTAGTCGCTCAGACCTACGGCAAAAGATAGGAGACATGAGCCAGTCAGACCGTACCGAAGGTCTTGGCCTCATGTGTGGAAAACACAAAATCGATCATTCAATGCCAAATAACTCTCAATGAAATGGGCCTGCACTTGAATATCAGCCTCTTATGGCTATTAAAGGTAACTGAAGTGTTAATGCGTTGACCGGGAGGAGTACAACCTCAGCCCCCATCCCTCTAGGTTTACCTATAGCCTTTTCTAGGCTCCTTGCGGGCCAAATTCTGTATAGTGTATAACCATGAAATGAGCTTAGTTTCGCACTTTACGCATGCGAAATGATCTAGGCTAGCTTGATGTTACAAGTATAAAGGAAGCACAGCCACATTTTTATTCCAAATAATTCGCGGCTATCGATACAGGTAAAAGCTCTCACTCGACACACTTTTTGACAGGCAGGCAATCGCATTGAAACATAGAATTACTGTATCTCTTGCAGATGGCTTAAGAAAACGTGTAGCTCAGCTGTGCCCATTGTCCGGGACTAAAAAGACGGAGATGATTTGACCTACGGTAGCTGGTACAGCAAGAGTGAAACAGTTTCTAGCCTAACCTCATCTAAACTAACTAACCTAACCGAACGTAATCCTCTAAAGCTAACCTAGCTTCGTGATCTAAGCCTAACCTGACTTAACCTTCTCTAACATCTTGTTGACCAAAGTACTTAATTATTTATATTTATTTGAAGCCCAATCATTTGAATGGTTTTGCTTGGAGTTTAAACCGCGCTGGTCCGTTAATTTCTTCTTTTACTTTTTTCTCTCTTCTTTTTTCTTCTTTATTCAGCACCCTGTATTTGTATGCTCAGATTCAATTTCACTTTGCTGCCAGCAGCTTTTAATATTTACCACAGCTGTTGTTGGTACTGTTGCGTTTTTCATATTCGCTTTAACCAATTTTTTCTTACACTTTTTCTTTTCATTATTTTAGTAGATTCATTGCCTTCGGGTTTTATTTTAGGTTTCAGCAACGCTGCCACTGGGGCATGCAAACACCAACGCATAAATGGAATCACACACACACACACAGAGTCTGACATTCGTATACCAATCACACATATATACAAATATATGCATACAAACATAGCTCAACCGTTGTAATGGTCAATAAAATTTAATCGATGCTGAGGTCCAACCAAGTAAGCGCGCTATCGGTCAATCAGTGGGTCTGTCGTGTGTTTGGTCTTGGAGCGAAGTAGGCCGCTCGATCGACAATTTGATTGTTATGGGATTTTTTCAGACTCATTTCGCCACAGCATACAATACGAATTTATTGGAATATGTAAACTTGCTCATATACATACACACATATATACATTCATAGCATGGTGAAGTGGTATTCTTTATTTCGATCTCTCGCTGACATGTGTTGGTTTGTTATTGGGACAGCAGTTGTGATACTTTCTGCCTATAAATATAAGCCTATATACATATATATGTATACACTTACCTTACATGACCACTGTTTTTCTTTTGTTTGTTTTCCTTCTCTGTTACATATGCCCGGCGCATGTGTTAATTAATCATTCATATGACTCATTCCTGTTGCTGTCCCTTCGGTGCCAGTCCGTCATCATCGCAGCCAATGTAACGTATTGAGGAGGGTTAATAAAAATTGATATACATATACGATGGATTACTATATTGAAAAATTCTTCATATTTTGCATATAATCTCTTCAATGTTCTATGGAATTCGTTTATCACTTGGTTGATAGTCATCATGAAAATTCAATGAAAAGTTCGTATAAAGGAAATCCATATGTTGATGGAACAAAAAATGATGAAGAGGGCTTTGCATGTAGCCAAGTAAATTTGTGTTTGTAAAATATTGACCTGATATGGTGAAGTGGGGATTTTATTCACAAATGTTATTGAAATATGTCGATTATGTCTTAATTGAAGTTAAGGAGGATCTACTGTGATTTTTATAATTCGGCTATGCCGAAGACTTTATACTTTTAATAATTTGACGCAATTTCAAAAATCACTTAAAAACTGAACAACTAGTTATATGGAATATATACGATTAATCTTGACAATACATGCCTTGTTGCTGTAAAATTTCAAGCTTTCAGCTACTCGAATGAGCAAGAAATATCGAAAAGCCTCTTATCTGAAAAATTGGTTATATCAAAGATATATTGTATAGTGGTACGATCTAGTCGGTTTCTACAAATAACCAATCGGACCCCCAAATAAACCGCCAACCTAATTTCAACAAGATACCTCCAAAATTGGGGGACTATTTTGCATCTAAACAGGCAGACATAGCTAAATCAACTCATCTCGCTATTCACATCATTTCGACATACATATATGACCAGGACTTATGTTATAAAATAACATAGTCCTCTTGGCAAATACTAGAAGCTTTCTAGGGACATACGCCACTTGCTTTTTCTAGATCTGACAGCTGCATCACTCAAAACGGCACCTCCTCCGTCTACTATCACTGATAAAGTCTAACTTAAAAGCATGCGACGCCAGAAGGCTGTGTTCAGTCAGAATACCCGTGATACGTCTACAGTCCTCTCTTTTTAATGATAGAAGTAACTTTGTTAAGTTAATTTTGTAAGACCCCTTCGACACTTTGAAACCCCGCGCTTGGGTTCATCTCTTGCCTTCTCTTCATCTCATCTAATCTAATTGACACGTCTACCGAGGAAGCTTCAATGGAATCACCCTTTTTAGCTAGTTTATCCTTTTTTTCATTTCCATCTATTCCTATATAGACTGGCACCCAATATAGATGTATGCCTCTCCATTATCCAATTCTTACCAGGGACTGCTTACACTCTAAAATACTTTAAGATGCTCTTCCATTGTTTCTACTGCTTTGGCTACGGCTACCACTTTCGCTTGAAAAACTTTACAGTGATCTGGCAGCTTGTATGATCAATTTATTTCCGCATCAGCACAGTATACCGCAGACCCTTCTTCTTTCGCTACTTTGCCGCCATCGGTGTATTCGTGAATCGCCTTTTCCGCCATTTGGGCTCCCTTCCGCCAACCATCCCCTTATATTTTGACTCTACCTGGCCCCTTCGAAGCGCAGTTATAGAAACAAGTAGTTTGTTCGTCCTCTAATCGTCCTAGTATTATTACCATAAGAATCTTAAGATGAACTTACTTTAAAGCCTTAATCCACTTGTCTCCTGAAAATCTGCAAAAGGAATTTAATTTCTTGTGTTAGCAATTTGCAGTTTAATGGAATTTGAATATGTCACATATAATTAAGATATTCCAACAAAACTATTTACTTTTAATTACCTAAGGCTTGAAATAATTTTGCGTTAAACTATTTCTAATTCTAATTGATAATTATATTTCTCACATTGTGCGCCTTGATATAAAATAAATTGCGGACTTTATTACATTAAATCCAACACATTTAGAAATTTAAGTTTATATACATGCATACACATTAGGCCGGGTCGATTGTGGGGAGGCAAAAAAATCGCCCATTGCTCTGTGAAAATCATATTCTAGGGATCAAAATAAGAAACTTTGCCGAAGAAACCTGTAAAACGAATTCTGGTGTCATCCAATTTGGGTCGAACTTTTGGGTTGGGGCAAATTTTGAAAAATCCCACTTTGACCCATTTAGAGTGGTCCAATCGAGTCCAAATGTATGACCGGCCCCCACTAACTTTGGAGGCCCGACCCACCGATGCCAGTGGCATACCCCCTGGAACCCCCTTTGTAGTTCATTATACAAACATTTCAGAAAATCGCCGGCTTTGCACTTTACATGAAAAAATCAGCGAAATGCCTATGTTTTTTCTTTTTGGAGTTTATTTTTCTCTTTAGAAATTTATTTAGTCAGAACATATGTAAATGAAAAAATGAATTTAACTTAGTAATAGAAACGAAATTTAAAAAAATTATTAGAAATTAGCATTTTTACAACCCTTTTAAAACCAAAGCATCACTGTAAAAACTGATAAAAAAACTGATAAAAATATATCACTGTAAACTGATAAAAATATATCACTGGATGCATTAATTGGAATATGCACTGACGGTGAGCCAACAAACACTGGCCCACACGGTGGAATTATACGATGATTCGAATTGCTGTTAAAAAGACCATTGCATTGGTTCGTTTGCCTTCTACACTTCAACGAACTTCCATTTCGGCATTTGTTTGAAGCTTTGGATAAATCAACCAGCACTGGACCAAGATCGGCAACCGGAAAACTGAGCCGTCAAATCGAAACTTGTGAAACTCTTCCGGTAAGTTATTGCTATCACTCATTTATTATAATTGTCAACCATTTTTAATTATTTTATTATTATATATTTTCAGGGGGTGGACGGCTTCCAGAAAATTGAGTTGCAAAATATGCTCCCTGCTCCAGAAAAAATTGAATTTTCCACCGATTCGAAGTACTTATACGACATGGCCCATGCAATTTCTAGCGGCGTGGTTCCGGTGGATCTAGCTAACATCAAACCAGGGAAAATTGTACATTCTCGGTGGCTCACCAAGGCCGCTAGAATATTGCGATTATATGTGACAACGGATAATCCAGATGCAAATTTAAGAATTCTGGTTGAATTTATAATTAAATGTTATGTGCCGATGTACTTCAATATCCAGTATTACAGCTCTGTCGTGTACGGCAGTGCATTATTTTTCAAGTTCATTGGTTGGTCACGATTTCCAGAACCTCATTTACGCAAAATTGTCAATCAAGTAATTAAATTTGATAATTTTGATTGAGCTTTAGGCCAGATTATTGAATAAAACTTCTTTTTTAGTAGTATTCAAAATATATTTATTTATTTATTATCTTTTGTTTTTACTAAAATTATGTTGTCATAATTTCTGTTCAGTCGATCATACATATCCATATGTGTAAGTCGTATTTTTGCTACGGAAATGTATGTTTAAAAATGTTAATTGTTTTCTTTTCGTAGATTCTTGATGATGACTTCAGATTGAAGTCGAAATATCGAAAAATAAATATATTTTGAATACTACTAAATAAGAAGTTTTATTCAATAATCTGGCCTAAAGCTCAATCAAAATTATCAAATTATATTAAACAAGGCTATTAAATTTACCAATCAAGTAATTAAAGATAATTCATATTATGCGCATTCGGAAAATATCTTGTTATCAATGTTGTTTGATGATAGCAAAGAAAAGCGCGACTGTGCCATCAAGAAAATTCTACGCTATCGAACCGATGTTGACGAGCCAATGGAACTTAGAGTTTATAAAAAACCAGATATAAACTCTAATTACACAAGTTATACGGAAATGATCAATTTGAATGATATAAATATCGTATTTGAACCACCATTCACGCGAAGCATTCCGTACGATACATTGAAAGAATATTTAAATCAAGATGATCCACCTTTTAATGATCCAAAAATTCCATCACACATACAAGGAATGGAACGACATGTTCAATTGCTAGCTAGCGTTTCCAAATGAGTTATACCGAAAATGTAGAGACTGTTATGGCGACGACATTAGAGAGCCGTGCGAAATTGCCCAGACTTGAAAGTAAAAATGATTTCAAACAATAATTTTTTTTAGTTTCTTTTCTATAACTCACTTAAATTAATTTTTTCATTTACATATGTTCTGACTAAATAAATTTCTTAAGAGAAAAAATTGATATTATTATAAATAAATAATAAATATTATTATAAATAAATAAATAAAAATAAAGAAAAAACAGCCATTTATCTGATTTTTTCATGTAAAGTGCAAAACCGGCGATTTTTTCAAATGTTTGTATGGTGAACCCCCAGGGGGTTCCAGGGGGTGTGCCACTGCATCGGTGGGTCGGGCCTCCAAGTTAGTGGGGGTCGGTCATACATTTCGACTCGATTGGAGCACTCTAAATGGGTCAAAGTGGGATTTTTCAAAATTTGCCCCTACCCAAAAGTTCGACCCAAATTGGGGGACACCAGAATTCGTTTTAGCGGTATGGTTCCTTCGGCAAAGTTTCTTATTTTGATCCCTAGAATACCGTTTTCACAGAGCAATGAGCGATTTTTAAATCGACCCGCCCTAATACACATGTACATATCCACGTATGTTCATATGTGACTACTTTTATAATAAGTATTAGACTTATTCTTCATGCTTCATAAAATTGAATCGAAAACATTTTTCCACATATTTAGTTAATTGAAACTTTTCTCACTAAAATAAATTTTCTTCAATTCTTCTCTTTTCATATTTTCGCTTCACTTGATTGCACTCAAACACTCTTTTAAACGCACAAACCACAACAACAACAATGAAACCTTAATCATGAAAACAACAAACAGGAATCAATTGTGAAGAAAATGTCGATGAGTGTATGTCCAATCCATGTCAAAATGGCGGACATTGTCGTGACCGTAACAATGGTTATACCTGCACCTGTCAGCCGGGCTACCTGGGCATCAATTGTGAAATCGATGTGGCTGTTTGTGAGACGGGTAAGTGTATATCGAATATAAGAGCGTTATCCAATCGAGTACTTTTGAGGGGGGAAGGATATATGAAACTCAATTTTTGTTAACAAACCATTCAATCATGTGGGCATATACAAAAGTACAGTGATGTGCGAGAAAAAAGCAATACGAAATATAGATTTTCTTGAGATTTCTAAAAAAAGGAATACTAATTTCTTAAAGATTAAAGAGTATTTTTCGAATTGCTAATTTACTATTTAAAAGCTTTTAAAGGATATTTCTGAGCCTTTCCGTGAAGTAGTTTGCTGTTGATAAAAGCTGTTTAGTAACTTTATACGACAAAATGTAACTGTAGAACGAAAAAAACTAAGTTCAATTAACCTCAAAATCAAACTGCATAGTTTCAAAATGAACAGAATATTTATGAAGTAAGCGGCGTTTTAGACGTGGCAGCGGGTTAGGGGGTCAGAATATACCCGCGGTAGGTATGCCTGTCGTAAGAGGCGACTAAAATATCATATTCAAGGGGCTATGTTATGCAACCCTTCCAGGTTGCCAGCGCAATGTATAGCTTCTCCAAACCCATTTGTCAACCTCACCTATTGTGGCGAATCCTGTTTCACTAACGGACGAGGCTCTGGCGACCCCAAGCTCCTCATGGGACTTGGGGGTGGGGAGGGAGGGATGGCCTGAAGGATTAATTGGACCATATAAATCGTTCCCGAGATGGTCGGGCAGCACCTTAATGGTGCTGTGTTACCAGAGCGTACCAGATCTGTATCCGGCAAAGGATCATCTCATCGATAACACTCCCCAAAGCCATCGGGGAGTAACCATATCGCTACAACAACAACAACAACGTGGCAGCTTAAATTTTTTTATTATTTTTGGACAACTTTAACTACTTTTTCTTCAAGTACCATCTACGGGAATTTTTTCCCTCACCAGCCGTGACGAAAAGTGAAAAGTGCCAGCTTTTATCGCATATACGATAATTTGCAAAACATTTTTTTTGAAGCTTTCGAGCTTTTCTGAATTTTAGCTTAGCTTTTGTTTCGCTTGTTATAAATATAAAAACTTTTCTTAGTTTTTGAACTTTTCTGAATTTTATTTCACTTTTTTCAGCCTCTATCGAACTTAAATAGTTTTTATAAGGTTTTGGGCTTTTCTGGATTTAATATGAATATTTTTCTAAAATAAACTTTTGAGCTTTTTTGAATCTGATTTGAGCTTTTCTTCAAGCTTCTCTGAGTTTTTAGCTTTTATGAAAAATGTTTGAGCGTTTCTTATATTCGGACTTCCTAATCACATGTGCAATTTTCTGAAATGCTTTTGAGTTTCTAGGATATGCTTTTAAACGTTTTTTACAGCTTAATATGAAGACTGAAAGCAACTTGGGGGACGCACTTGCTTTTTCCGAATTTTTGTTTCTGAACTTCATATGATTTTTCTGAAAAGCCTTTGCTCTCCATGAATATTATCTAATTATTTTCTGATTTCGTCGTAATTTTCTGAGCTCTACAGGACTCTTTCTGAAACTTTTGAGCTTTTACCTTAAATGAGACCCTCTCCTCAGCCCTGTATCATATATATAAGCGTACTAAATCTTGCACAGGAGTCACTTTTCGACACCTACTAGTAGTCTGTACTTCCAATGATAAAATCAAAGTTGATAAGTATGCTTGACTGCCCGCAGTCAGAAAGCTCATAGTCTAAATCACGTAGCCTTGTCAACGGCGACGTAGCCACAGGCGCTTTACCCGCAATATCCACTGGATTTATTTTCAACATGACACACAAAGCCAGCGAAGGGTTGTGCTAAGAGCGGAGTTTCTACCAGCGCTGACCGCTGTGCCGTCAATACTTTGTGGCAATGTTGCGGGGAAAAGGACCTGGTTTTCTCATATTTTAATACTTCAAAAATTTCGTTTTGTAATTTTGTTGCGCAACACTGTACACGAATGGATACAAAACCACAAGCACACCCATACACCTGCATCATATGTGTATATGTATAACGTAATATGCACCACACAAAAATCCATTCATATTCAATCAAACTCTACCCGTCCGCTGGTTTCATAGCAATCTATCGCATTTCTCTAGATGATCTCTTTCTTTCATGTCTCATTTACACTTTCTCTTTTTTCCTACTTTATAGGCACTGGTGCGCGGTGTCAAAATGGTGGCGAATGCATTGAGGGTCCCGGCTTGGAGTTCTCATGCGAATGTACAGCTGGCTGGCATGGACGTATCTGTCAGGATGAGATCAATGAGTGCGAATCGGCGCCATGTCAAAATGGTGGAGTGTGCGTTGATAAATTGGCCTCGTATGTATGCGCTTGCCCAATGGGCTATACGGGGAACAATTGCGAAGAAGAGATACTAATTTGTGCGGACAATCCATGTCAGAATAATGCACTTTGCTTGATGGAAGAAGGTATCCCAACGTGCTATTGTGTGCCCGATTATCATGGCGAAAAATGTGAATATCAATATGATGAATGCCAATTGGGCCCACGCTGCATGAATGGTGGTGTGTGCATTGATGGTGTTGACACGTTTTCATGTTCATGTCCGCCGCTACTAACAGGAATGTTATGCGAGTGCCTAATGATTGGCGAGGATTCGTTGGATTGTAATTATACGTTGACTATATCGACAATGTCGCCGACAACAATGGTAAGACCAATAGCAGCCACAACAACAACGCCGCCTGCAAGTACACTGGCGACAACAACAACAACAGCAGTGACACAGCATGGGGCTACATTAATAGCAACAACAACGGCAGCGACGACGACGGCTGTTGAAGATACAAATGGTGCTGCTACAGTGTCCACTTCTGCTAAGGGAGCGGTGGGAGAGGTAGAGGAGGGTGCGGAGAAGGTAGATGAAGATGTTGGTGCAGGTGCAGAGGAAGTCAAACCACCGCCAGAACATGTGACAACTGCAAGTAGCGTTATTCCGATTTCTTCAGAAGAGAAAACACAACCAACCGAAGCATCGCATTCGTACACTGTAGAGTCAGGTGATACTTCATACTCTTCCGAAGGCAGCGCATCAGCGGAGTTGGGAACTTCAGATGAATATATTACAGTCACAAAATATGACACGATCAGGGGTCACGTCGTGGACACAACCACAGCAAAGGCAGCAATCAGCGGCGCAGATTCCGGTTATGTACCCGCCTCGAAAAGCGTAGACTCCGAAGAACGTCCTATCATAATATACTCCACGCGTCCACCATTCAAGCATTTTGTTACCACCATAGAGACCACTTACTCCATCGACTACTCGACAGCACGTCCCGCCTATCGCCCAACACCGACTTTATTCTATCCCAGCAGCACGATGCACCCTAGCAAACATGTGCCCACCGAGTATCATGATTTTAGTGAGCATGTAATTTCAACAACACCACATCGCATTTGGAGTGACAAGAGTGGTGTTAGCACCACAGCTGCACCCTTCTTCACCGAGTATCCCGAGGTGATGTCTGTTACAACAACACGTTACAAGGATATGGGTACTACAATGCGTCCCACAACCTACCAACCAGCTGTGCACTTTGGCGGCAGCACATTACCACCACATATAGGTGCTGAAACAGCAACACCATCACTAACTACGCATCATCATCATCATCATCACCACCATCATCATCATACCACACAAGCGCCACAAAGTGGTGTCGATGATGGTCACACACACCCACCGCTTACCACAGAACATACGCATTATCATCATGTCGAACATACTACGCACAGTCATCATTATCATGTGGATGAAGTGGCGCCTACCAACTTACCACCGCACACACCACCGGCTGTTGAGCTGACCACAACTACACCATTGTACACCGAAGATTTGGTTAGTCACACAACTACAACGCAGCATACAGACATCACAACAGCTGGTGCCACCACAACACAAGCAGCTGAGCACGAGGAGACCACACAACCAGCACCACCACCGCCGCCGCCATCAAAAGCAGCACCAACAGCACCACCAACAATGCCAGCGGCATTGCCGGAAACAACATTGCCTCCTGCGCCATCTACCGTGATGCCAAGCACTACACTCACTGCAGTGGTCACTTATCCACCGCCAACTGAAGCAGCACCTAGTACAAAAGCGCCAACAACTTACACAACATTACCGCCATCAACACCCACATCAGCGCAGCCTACGTCACCAACACGACCAATCTACAGCACTTATGTACCTCCAGGCATTAAACCTGTCACAGCAACAGTGTCCAGCAGTGAGGAAGTCGAAAGTGCAAATACTGTATCAACGGGCGGTGGTGAAACGGATATTGCACGTGGTGGTGCGTCACCTGTAGGCGGTGCTATAGATAATGTCACCGATGTGGACTGTATTAAGATGGGTTGCTATAATGGTGGTACGTGCGTTACGACATCAGAGGGATCAAGGGTAAGTACAAAGCGAACAAAAGAATGTTTGTAGATAACTGTGTGTATGTTAGATCACCTCAGGCCATTAGTAATGATGTGCATTGTGCTACAAGGCCGAGCATATGTGAGATGATGAGATAGTTTTAATGGCTTTGTTGATGAGTACTTTAAGTGCTGGGAAACACAAATATCATACTGATGCTGATTTTAACATATTGTAACGGGTTTTGGGGATTTCTGATAGTTATATACCTTCTGCCTACGCTCGAATCGCTGAACTGTTGAATAAATAACTCTCCAATATTCCGTATTTCGAAATGGTGTTTGTTAGACTACTTTGGGAGTAGTACTTCACAATCATCACGTACTTCACAAAAGCGTGTTTAAATCACACTGGTTAGTTATTCCTCAGCTTGCGTTGATTTTATACTCTCTGTTGTGTCGTTCGCATATTTCTCCTAAGGTCCAGACTTTTCACGAAGATAGAACAGTTCTACCGCATACTTCGTTATTTAGCCATATGCCTGTGTATGCGTGAGTAGAATTTTCTGCTCTTAGCACAAGTAGTGTATGTGAGATAGCTCTTCACTTCGAGCTGCTGCTTATGTATGTAAATGTACATAAGTTTTGCTGCTTGCTATATTTGTTTCTGCGGATATTTACTAACAGCATAGTGATGCTAATATTCGCCACACTGCCCTCAACCTAAGTTCCGATCTAAAGGCTGGCAGCGTCCAAATGAAACACTTTCATTTTGTTTCATGGTTTGCCATTGCACAGTGGTCGGTTCCATAGGCCAAAAATAAAAAAATCTAAGTGAAAAGTTTGTCACCAATGTTCGTTAGTATCTCTTATTAGAACAGCCTTTCAAAAGGTATATTTATTTTTGTTGTATTCGAACTGTACTGTTTAAGAATAGCTTCTAAAGTGAGTTTATGGTATTAGTTGGTTTTTGCAGTGTGAGAAAGTTAAAAATAAAGTGCAAGTTTAAGCTATTTAAAAATACATAAAGTATTATTATAAAAACGAATATTGAGAACAAAGGTATTTACTTCATTCTGAAATAATTTTAGTGTCTTCAGCTTGTTGTGTTTTGTTATTTTAAATTTCACCAGTGCCTTTATTATTGTTTGATATGATGACATTGATATCATCGGCCTAAACACCCGCGCTGTTAGTTCTGCTTACTCCAAACTGGAAAAAGAAGCGGTAAAGATGGTTTTATGGTGAATGAGGACAAAACGAAGTACCTGCTGTCATCGAGCAAAGAGTCAGCGCATACGCGCCTTGGCAACCACGCGACTGTTGGCAGCCATAATTTCGAAATAGTAAAAGACTTCGTTTATTTGGGAACCAGCATCAACACCAGCAACAACATCAGCTCTGAATTCCAGGGAAGAATCAATCTTGCCAATAAATGCTACTTTGGACTAGGTAGGCAATTGAAAAGTAAAGTTCTCTCTCGGCGAACGAAAATCATACTCTACAAGTCCCTTATCGTACCCGTCCTGCCATATGGGGCAGAAGCATGGACCATGACAACAGCAGATGAAGCGGCTTTGGAAGTGTTCGAGAGAAAAGTTCTTCGAAAAATTTATGGACCTCTACGCGTTGGCGATGGCGTGTACCGAAGAAGATTTAATGATGAGCTGTACGAGCTATACGCAGACATCAACATAGTACAGCGAATTAAAACGCAGCGGCTGCGCTGGCTAGGCCATGTTATGCGAATGAGAGATGATGCTCCGGCCAAGAAAGTGTTTCTTTCGGAACCCGCCTATGGAAGTAGTGGTAGAGGGCGGCCCCCACTCCGTTAGAAGGACCAGGTGGAAAACGATTTAAGCTCCCTTGGTGTGACCAATTGGCGCCGGTTAGCGGAGCGAAGCAGCGACTGGCGCGCCTTGTTGGACGGCCATAACCGTTTAGACGGTTAAGCGACAATTAAGTAAGTACTTTATTATTGTTTACTTGCTCAAATATTTCAATTTCAGCTAAAGTTTTAGTTGGGTTCCTCACCGATTCTCACGTTGAGACTCATATCTTATTATTAGCCAAGGTTATAAGATTCTAAAGTGTTAATATCAGCTGCCACTTTCTGCCACTAACTAATTTTTGCGACAGTTTTCTGATAGCCTCAGCCTGATAAATTATTGTCGTATGTTATATGCGCTGACATGTAACATACGACATTATTTTATCCAGTCGGCGATATGCAAATGTAAAATTTTGTGTGTGTTTGTTGTTTTGTTATTGTTATGTATGCAAGACCCTTTAATAACTTTAATTTCTTTATTTAATCATATTAAACATTGTATTTGCGATAGACACATCTTACCACTTTTCCCCCACATCTACTTACTTTTTGTATGCATGCGGTGAAGGTGGGTGGTTGCGGGTCGGTATGAAAGTATCACCCGCACCAATTTTATGGAAAAATAATTCTGACATATTTGTAAAGCCGTGGCCAAAGCTTCACGTTGATATCTCTACTGGAAGTATTTTTGGCCACCAACTCCATATAAGACCGACCACTGTGCATTTGTTTGTATGAGACAAACTACATAGTTGAACCGTTTTACAACTTTGTATGGGCCTTCCCATTTACACTGAAACTTCGGCAACAAAGCTTTCTCTCGTTGTGGATTGTATAACAGCACCATATCCTTCCCGAAAACCTTCCGAATTAATTGCTTTATCGTATTTGGCTTTCATTTTGTCATTCATAACTTTGTTTCGTTGTCTTACAAGATCGTGTATTTCCCTCATCTCTTCCTCAAAGACACCAAACTCTGGATTTGTTAAACTCCCGCTCTTTGATTAAAAAGTGTTGATTTTCCTCCGAAGGTCAAGATTAGTTCCTTAAAATCCCGTTTCGGTATACTCATAAAGAACTTTACTATATCCGGGGTCCATACCTTGACCTTTGGTATCGTGGCGATGAGCGCTCCATTCACCGATGTGAACCGTGCGTCAGTGACTTCTTCCCTTAAGTTAGAGTTAGTTGTTCCGCATACACCAAGCGCGAGTCTCAGCTCTTTCATTGGGTATTTTACCATCCTTTTTTCCGCCTGTGACCCTTTCTCTCTGGAGTGGGACTCACAAACGCACTTCTGCAATTATTAGTCTGTTAACAGGCAGCACTCCAACAACACCATGTATTGTTATTGTGACACTTCTCTCAATTACCTTCTAAGCACAGATTTGTTTCTTTTTACATAGATTTGCAAGGTATAGTCGGAACAGCTGCAGTATTGACCGTCCTCATGTGACGTTGTTTAAATTTTTTCGAAATTATTTAATTAAATAAATTTCGTTGGATCAGAAGCAGTCAACTTTATTTAAAAGCAGAAATATTTTGCATATCTTTAATTCCTTTTATATATGTGCAAAAATCTCTGTTCAATTTATTATTCTTTTATAGAAAGCAGACAATATTTCAATGGATAAATTAATGTCAATAAATTAATTGTTCCTGGTCTATTCAACATTTGCAGTACTTACTTCTTTCGTTTAAGCGATTGTCATAATTAATTATTATTAAACGTGAATATGAGAGGGGGTTTATTTTATTCAATTAATTACATTGGAAATTTAATTAACGTTTATTTTACAAATAACAAGACTATCTTAAAATATACAAATCACGTGTCACTATGTTTGGCGCCAATGGACTCCTAAACTACTGAACCAATTTTGAATTTGTTTTGCACCCCGTGTGTAGTTAGACCTAACTTGAAATATAGGATATGTTGTATCTCAGTTTATAGTCGCAATATTATTTTATTGCAAATTTTTTCGGAGGGGCCCGCGATTTAGAGGCACTATGACATTTTTTTGAATTCAGGAGAGTCTTTAGTTGTTCCATGTGCAATTTTTAAGCCGAATTTCAAAAGCAACGAAAATCTGCATTTCGTTTTAATATTATAGTGAAGTGTGAAAAATAAAAATCTATATATTAAAAAGAAAGGCTAAAATGTATGTTAGTTGGTCGCCGGTGTTTGAAGAGATGCGTCGGTCGATTTTGTTCATACTTTCACACAAGTTGCGTAAACCTCACGCGGTGGTTACTACATAGGTTGCGATCGACGTACAGGGTATCGAGATATAGGCCGAAACGTGGACCCGAGTACCCCTAGAATGTGTTTATAGAATATGGATATCAAATGAACGCTGTTGATGAGTGCTTTGGTACAGACGGTTCAGCTTATTAAAATGTTTGCAGATTGGCCAAATTAGGGCAGGACAACGTCTGTCGGGTCTTCTAGTTTACATATGAAAACTGAAGCAATAAAAGTGGCTTTGGTTCATAAACAGAAGAGAACCAAGAATGACCGGTTGATGATGAACTAATTAAACATCGAAATAGTGCACACCACATTTAAAGTTCATTCAACGTTTCAGGAGTTTTGAAAGTATCATGAGAAGGGCATCCATATAAGGCAAATTTATTCGTAGATGTTTCCATTCATTGTATTGACATTACGTATACGCCACGGAGGCCCTATAAGCAAATGTGTCTTTCAACCAGGTGCACTGTTTTGGGGCTTTGCAACGAACCACGAACCGAGCCGAACTTATTTCAAAATCCAAAAACCGAACCAAAAACCACCAGAAACGGCAAATTTGAGTTTCGGATAGATTTAACTTACTTAGGTGATATCGTAGACCACATCGTCCCGTATAGTACCCAGTGAGAGTTCTTAGATCCTCCCTGCATAGTTTAACGAATTTGGCTGATACTTTCCTAACCGGAAGTATAAACAGTTTGGCCTGTCTTTGCCCTGGGCAGTCAATCCAGTGACGTCTGAATTGTTAAGTTTCTCAGTTACTTATAGTTTCCCTGTTGTGTAGTTTTGTAAGTCAACTAAAGAGCTCTGGATCATAGAATGCTTCTATAGCACCCTGCTTTGCTATGTAATCTGCATGTTCATTACCTTCTTGTTCCTGATTTCCGGGAACTCATCCCAACAAAACTTTGTTTTTGGTTCCCAGGTCATGAAGGATTTCAGTGCAGTCATCAACTAGTTTAGATCCAACTGTGTAAGATTTCAAGGCACGCAGGGTCGCCTGGCTGTCCGACATAATGTAGATGCTCTTCGATGTTGAGCCCCCCGCAGACGCTTTCTACCACAGACTTTTATTGCATGGATTTCTGCCTGAAATATGGTGAGGTAGCATCCCATTGGTATCGATTTCTTGAAGTTCGACCCATAGATGCCAGCTCCCGTTCTTCCGTCATCGAATTTCGATTCATCCGTGAACCAGACCTCTGAGTCAGGGACGTTATAGGGATTCCCTCTTTCCCAGTAGGTCCTACCCACAATGGACACTACATTAGGGGACATTACGTCACGCAGTTGTAATTTGGGATTCCCTATGAATTTTCTTATTACTTTCATATGCCCTCTCAGGTTTCCTGGCTTCAACTCCGAAATATTTGGAAGTCTTAGTGCGACTAGTGTTGCCTCTTTCTCTATCAGATATTGATAGACAATCCTTTGTATCCCACCACCTCTCTCTTTGGTGCGATCTGATGTTGCTTACACGTGCATTCCTGCGATGCAAATAACTAGGTCATGTACATACCCTTGTGTGTCAATTTCCTTGTTTTTCATTAACTGAAGGATGTCATCTATGACCAGACGATAACCACCGCCATTCTTTCGATTCGATATCGAAAATTTAGAAGAATGGAAAAAATAAGTTAATTCAAAAACGAATACTGCTAAGCTAATAAAATGTATGCGTCTGGTCGGCTAGAGATTGTAGCCCGCCTCTATCTTTCTAGGGTGGCAAAAAGACAAGCTCGGGACTAGCACGCTAAACCATGTTCGCCCACAGCTTGGGTCCAGGCGTAAGCAAGTTGCCGTAGCGTTTGCCTTCTGCGACGAGGCTAGTTTCGAGCAGTCCAATGCTCGTACGTCACACGGAAAGCCAGCTATGGTAATCAACAGGGTCTGCGTAATCTGAAAACCAGTGAATATTCCAATGTGGTCGTAATACTCTCCTGGTCCCAATGATCGAACAGGCTACCCCTGAACTAGAAACATAAAGCAAACTACAAGAGCTCTACAAACAAGTGAGGAAGGCTAAGTTCGGGTGTAACCGAACATTACGTACTCAGCTGAGAGCTTTGGAGACAAAATAAGAGAAAATCACCATATAGGAAAATGAACCTACGATAACCCTTGGAATGTGTTTGTATGACATTGGTATCAAATGGAAGGTAATAAAGAGTATTTTAAAAGGGAGTGGAGCATAGTTCTACAGGTGGACGCCTTTTCGATAAATTGCCATAAAGGTGGGCCAGAATGTGTTTGTACGATATGGGTATCAAATGAAAGGTGTTAATGAGTATTATAAAAGGGAGTGGGCCTTAGTTCTATATGTGGACGCATTTTCGAGATATCGCCATAAAAGTGGACATGGGTGGCTCTAGAATGTGTTTGTATGACATTGGTATCAACTTAAAGGTATTAATGAGGGTTTTAAAAGGGAGTTAACCTTAGTTGTATATGTGAAGCCGTTTTCGAGATATCGGACCAGGGTGACCCAGAACATCATCTGTCGGGAACCGCTAATTCATTTATATATGTAATACCACGAACAGTATTCCTGTCATGATTCCAAGGGCTTTTGGATTTCGCCCTGCAGAAATTTTTCATTTTCTTCTACTTAATACGGTAGGTGTCACACCCATTTTACAAATTTTTTTCTAAAGTTATATTTTGCGTCAAAAAACCATTCCAATCACCATGTTTCATCCCTTTTTTCATATTTAATATAAAATTATGGCATTTTTTCATTTTTCGAAATTTTCGATATCGAAAAAATGGGCGTGGTCATAGTTGGATTTCGCCCATTTTTTATACCAAGATAAAGTGAGTTCAGATAAGTACGTGAACTAAGTTTAGTAAAGATATATCGATTTTTGCTCAAGTTATCGTGTTAACGGCCGAGCGGAAGTACAAACGGTCGACTGTGTATAAAAACTGGGCGTGGCTTCAACCCCATTTCGCCCATTTTCACAGAAAAGAGTTATCGTCATAGAAGCTATGCTCTAACCAAATTTCACAAGGATTGGTAAATTTTTGTTCGACTTATGGCATTAAAGTATTCTAGACAAATTAAATGAAAAAGGCGGATCCACGCCCATTTTGAAAGTTTCTTTTATTTTTGTATTTTGTTGCACCATATCATTACTGGAGTTGAACGTTGACATAATTTACTTATATACTGTACAGATATTAACTTTTTTTGTTTAAATTTGACTTAAAAAAAAATTTTGTTTTAAAAGTGGGCGTGGTCCTTCTCCGATTTTGCTAAATTTTATTTATGCACATATAGTAATAGGAGTAACGTTCCTGCCAAATTTCATCATGATATCTTCAACGACTGCCAAATTACAGCTTGCAAAACTTCTAAATTACCTTCTTTTAAAAGTGGGCGGTGCCACGCCCATTGTCCAACATTTTACTAATTTTCTATTCTGCGTCATAAAGTCAGCCCACCTACTAAGCTTCATCGCTTTATCCGCCTTTGGTAATGAATTATCGCAGTTTTTTCGGTTTTTCGAAATTTTCGATATCGAAAAAGTGGGCGTGGTTATAGTCCGATATCGTTCATTTTAAATAGCGATCTGAGATGAGTGCCCAGGAACTAAAATACCAAATTTCATCAAGATACCTCAAAATTTACTCAAGTTATCGTGTTTACGGGCGGACGAGACGGACATGGCTCAATCAAATTTTTTTTCGATCCTGATGATTTTGATATATGGAAGTCTATATCTATCTCGATTCCTTTATACCTGTACAACCCTACCGTTATGCAATCAAAAGTTAATATACTCTGTGAGCTCTGCTCAACTGAGTATAAAAATGTTCTCTAAAAATTTTAACCTCTACAACTTTACTGAATTTTACGCAACAAACACGCGTACATGTGCACTCAGCCGACAAAATGTTCACAAAATTTTTGGTTCAATTCACACGCCGTTCGTAACTTTGCATGATGGCATTTTTCGATACTCATTCATTATACTTTTAACTTAAAAATTATTTAAATTCAATTGGCTTTTTGACCGCCAACATTTATTTATGAATTGATATTTTCTGATTATCTGCTTCATTTCATAACCAGTTGGCGGTAATTAGCATTTATCATACAAAATATCTTTGTTTAATGCTCAGCAAAATAAGCTTTTCATACGACTCGCTAGAGCATCTGCGATGCCTACAGTTGCGAACAGAAAACTTGCGGTTTCAATTTTTATCAAATGTCGTCGATTCAGTTCTTCTTTTTTATTTTTGTTAGTTTAAGAAAACATCCTTTAAGTCTTTGACTGAAACTATGCAAACCAATGCCCCAAAAAATCGAAAAAAGTATACGAAAATGTCCACCTTTTTTATTGATTTTTAAAATTTTTTTCCAAATGGTCTTTTAGATTTTGCTCCATACAAGTAAGAAAAAATCAAATAGATCTTACGTTTTTTATTTTCGATATTTTAAGCAATGAATTTTGTTACTGAAACTATGCAAACCAATCTCAAAAATGATGTATATTGGAACGATTTTCCGTCATCCCTTGTCAAATTTGGTTTTGAGACAAACCGGTTTCGGTGTTGTGCCATGTGTCATATAGTTCATATTTATAGTTCGTAGGTACATGATCAGGTATTGTCAAAATTGATGCTTGTGTATATTTAGTTATGTGTGTTCATTTAGAACCGAGGGTGGTTTTTACTGATTGATTTGTGACTGGGGTAGGTAAAAATCAGTAATTTTAGTCCATTGATCTTTGTGGGATTTGTTGCTTTGGTGCGTAATTGTTTTGTGTTTATTTGTTGTGTGTTTGTCTGTTGTGCCTGTGTGATTACTTTGTTTCTTGTAACAAATTTTAAAGGCTCGAATATTGTGTCAGCAAATAAGAACGAAGTTCAGAGAACATATTAGAGATTACAACAAAAAAATACGGAATCCAAATATTACACCCGAGTCTAACTTCGCGAATCACAAAGTCGAGATGAATGTTCCCCAGCAAACATAATAAAACAGTTAGGGTTCTTCACATACAAGCAAAAGGCCGTCGTCTCAATGTACTCGAAATTATGGAAATCTACAAACAGAAAACATTCGACGGTAGAATAATAAATGAACAGATAAACACATTTCTGACACAATATTCGAGCCTTTAAAATTGTTTACAAGAAACAAAGTAATCACACAGGTACAACAGACAAACACACAACAACAAATAAACACAAAACAATTAACGCACCAAAGCAACAAACCCACAAAGATCAATGGACTAAAATTACTGATTTTTACCTACCCCAGTCACAAATCGATCAGTAAAAACCACCCTCGGTTCTAAATGAACACACATAACTAAATATACACAAGCATCAATTTTGACAATACCTACTCATGTACCTACGAACTATAAATACAGGACAAACGACAACAACATATCAGAACGAAAATCGACACTGATGATGGCACACATTTTTTTTTAGATTATCCTCTATACAAAAAAGAAAACTTTTTTTATATGGAAAAAAACCTGAGAGACCCAGAAAACTCCCAATTAGAAGATTGAAATTTTCGTAAAATTTTTTTTGCATTTTCGGGCTTTTCTGAAAACGTTTTAAATTGTTCTGCAATGCTTCACCGACAGGTTTCATAGAATTTTTCTCCTAAAATATCGTAAATAAATAAGAGAAGAATTTAACTGGCGAAATTTTAAAAAACTTGCAACTGCTATTTTTCAGTTCGTTTGCTGTACATATATATATATCAAGGATGTGTATATTCACGCTTTCTCAATTAATTTGCAGTTGTATAATAACAATAACATTAACACAACAAATACATGCACACGAAATGTATTGGCATTTCTTCAGGGGCCGCTTATTACCAATTTGCATTTTAGAAATTAATGTGAAATTTTAATTTTTATATTTTCCATAATAATATTACTATTAAAACTAAAAAATAAATATGGATGTTGTGCTTAGTGAATTAATCATGCCAAAACGTTTACTCGAATTTGAATGAATTTTTCAAAGAGGGGTCCCACGCCCTTTAAGCGCAGTTCTTTTTTTCTATTTTTGAATCATTATAAATCTAAGTATATTAATCTAGAACAATGATATTGAGTATACAATGGACACATAAATAATTTTTGAAAGGCCAGCTGTGCCGAACCCTAACACCTCTCCCCCCTCCCTATCGCCTCTCGTAACCCCGATCCCACTCTAAATGTTGTTGTATCCCTTTTTGCTAATCGTTTTAGCTCAGAGTCTA